>JAUELO010000085.1:4030800-4042597 GCA_032357855.1 Amphibolips quercusostensackenii | reverse complement strand
CACACACAGATGACAGACGTGGCCACTAGTTACTGGCCTTTGGGCGAGTTTGCAATATTTAGAATTCCGTACTTTGCGCTATTAATAATTGATTTTATATCAATTTCTATTTCTCTACCAACTTTGACGTTCCTTTTAAGTCACAAAATGCAATTTTTCAGGTAATAAAATAAATCTTAGATGCTAGTGATTCCTAACCTCAAATGTGAAACATATCACTAGTTATATTCTTATTCACGGTTAGAAGAAACTAATAATGAATGTGAACATTCACTGCAATTAATTTTGAATAGAGAAATTTTAAAAATAAAAAAAATAATTAAAGATATTTATTTACTATCCTATTTTGATAACATTTCTTTTATAAATTAACGTAATTTGAATTTACCGGCCAAAATTGCACCGGCTCCAGTAGCGCCAAAAACGGATATTTGAATCTGCTACACTTCCTGTAAAACTTTGCGAAACAACATTGTACATACAAGAGCACGTGTTTGTGTTGGTGTCGTCCGCCATTGTATGTCATCATGTGCGGTGAAGTGCTTAGATTTTTGAAAATGAATATTGTTTTTTAATTGTTCAACTGCTGGCCAGAAAAAAAAGACAATTGCATCGTTTTACGTCCTTAAATTTAATTCTTATAGAATGCTATTTTGGACATGACATCTTAAACGCATAAATAATTCTTTTCTAAAAATGCGACCTTAACCTGTAAGTACATTTAGTGTCTAATTTAGAGTTAAAGTACGACAAAAAAGTATCATTTGTACATTATATTTCGGAAAATGTGCTATGACAATAATTTATTTTTAATCTCTAATGCTATTTTCACGTTTGTGTACCGGCACATTCTCTTATTTTTCTGTGCTCTCAGTTTTTTACATGTGTGAAATTGTAGGTGGGTTGTTTCGCGAATATTACGTTATTGATATAAATCTTTCTTATTTTTTATGTATTGCTCACAAAACGGATAGTTTTCAACAAAAAATTCATTTTTTTTGTATCAGAGCTTTTAATTCAGGTTTAAAAATAATAATTTATTTTTGAAACGAAAAGATGATGACAACTTTCCCTAAACTCTCTTTTGTACATATTGCTAAAGGATACGAATTAGTTTTAATTGCATCTAATATTTTCATTTTGTCAAAAAAGCATTTATTAATTATTTTGTTAAAATTATCTTTTTTTACTACCCTTCACAAGCAAATTTTTGTTCATAGTTTTAACAGGAGAAACTGTTTTAATAAATTGGACATTTTGATTAAAAGTTGAGAATATTGTGTACTTTTTAAAAATCTTAAATTGAAAAATGTTGAAGACTGGGAAAATATTTTGAACCCCGCAAAGGTAATTTCTTTCTAAAAATTGAATATATGTGTGTAAAAGATAACTTTCTCAAAATGGTCAAAATTTCAATAAACGTTAGAACCGGTACATATTTATAAAGGATACGAATTAGTTTTAATTCTATCTGATATTTATATTTTTCAAATAATTTATTTATTTATTTTTTGACTAAAATTAACCGATTATTTTTTTTAAATTAATAAATGCAAAATTTTATTAAACTTAAGAATATTGTATACAGTTTTGTAATCTTAAACTTGAAAAACCGAAAAAATACTTCAAACACCGGCATGTTAATTTTTTCCTGAAATTTGAATAAGTTTGTATTTAAAAAATGATGTCAACTTTCTCAAAAGTTAAAAATGCAAGGAGAAACTAGAACTTTTTATACATTTTTGTAATAAGTACGAAGTTTTGATTTCATTTTTTTTCTTCATATTTTTGTATACCTGGAAAAACCTTTAAATATTATGGAATTTTTTGAGAGCGTGCTTAATTTTTTTTAAAATGACAATATAACATTGGAAAAAAATAATTCTTTATTTTTACAAGTAGCTTTATATTACTGTGTTCAACTATTTTCTGGAAAATTCGTTTTTTTTTTGTTGAAATTAATTTTTTGAATTGAAAATTTAACTATTCTATTTTTGGTTGAAAATTCATGTATTTTGATGAAAATTCGTTTTTTTTTTTTTAGTAGAAAATCAATCTTCTTCGTTGATAATTCATTTTTTGTCTTGAATATTCAACAGCTTGACATTTTTTCTCTCTTGTCTGAGAAATTTTTCTTAGCTAAAAATCTTTTTTAACTGAAAATTCAACTCATGTTAAAAAGTTGTCTTTTTTGGATGAATTCAACTATTTTTTATTAAAAATTAAACTCTTCTTTGCTTAAAATATTAATAACTATATTTTTTCTTCAGAATTAATTTTTTTTGCAACGAAAATTTAATTATTTGGTTCAAAATTCAATTCTTTTGTTAAAAATTGATTTTTTTTGTTTGGTTAAAGATTCATAATTTTGATTGAAAATTCATCTCTTTGGTTGAACATTATTTTTTTTTTAATGAAAATTTAACTATTCATTTTTTGTTTGACGATTCATCTTTTTTTAGTGAAAAATTCATGTATTTAAGTGAAAATTCGTTTCATTTTTTTGATTGGAAATTTAACTATTCCAGTTGAAGATTCATCATTTTAGTTGAAAATTCATTAGTTTGGTTCAAATTTAATTTTTAAACTGAAAATTTAACTATTCCATTTATGGTTAAAAATTTATATATTTTTTCGTTTAAAATTCAACTATTTGGTTTAAAAAATTGTCTTTTTTAGTTGAAAATTCATGTATTATGTTGAAAATTTATCTCTAGGCAATTTTCGTTGGAAAATTAATTTTCCTAAATGCAAATTAAATCACTCCATTTTTGGTACAAAACTGATCTTTCTTTGTTGAAAAATCCACTGTTTAATTGAAAATTGATTTTTTTCATTGAAAATTCAACTATTTCAACCATCTCGTTGAAAATTCATATATTTTGTTGAAAAATCGTCTTTTTTGGTAGAAAATTAAACTTCTTTTTCGAAAATGTATCCTTTTGGTTGAAAATGTAATTATTCCAGTTAGATGTGCATAATTTATTAAAAAACTTATCGTTTCGTTTGAAAATAAAACTTCTTGCCTGAAAATTGATCTTTTTTAGTTGAAAATTCAACTATTTGGTTAAGATTTAATATGTTTTGTTGAAAAATCGTCTTTTTTGGCAGAAAATTAATTTTATTGTTAAAAATTTAACTATTTTGTTTAAAAAATCATCTATCTTGTAGAAAATGTAATATCTTTACTTTAAAAATGAGGAATTTTAAGTGGTTTAAATTGGATTTAATATAGTACCCGCAATAATTTTACCTAAATGTGCACTGAATTTTAAGTATAAGAATGTATAATAAAAATTTGTTTCAATCATTATTCAGTCATGACTTTTATGGACAGATTAGTAAATTATTAATTATGTTTTTTAGAATTTTTCAATCATCTATAATTTTTTATAATGAATGACTTCGTACTATGAAAAATTATACCTGAAAAAAATTTGAAATACCTGAAAAAAACCTGGAATTGTCAGGGAATTTTCTCCAGGATTTGAGTAGACGCACTCAATACACGATTATTTTTTTTCATGTTTAATAAATTCAACATTTTCTTTGTAAGTTGAGAATGTTATGTAAATTAAAAAAAAATATGAAAGACACCTTTCTCAAAATGGTTAAAATTTGAATAAAAATTAGAACCTGTATTGTACATATTTATAAAGGATGGGAATTTATTTTAATTCTATCTAATGTTTCTTGTTTTTAAATAATTAGTTTATTAATTATGTGGTTAAAAATATGTGTTTTTTTCATTAATAAATTTAGAATTTCGTTTAAAAGTCGAGAATATTATGTACATTTTTAAAATCTTAAATTTGAAATTTTTAATCACTGGAAAAATAGTTTAAACATCGGAAAGCTAATTTTTATGAAACTTGAATAAGTGTGTGTGAAAGGTGATGACAACTTTCTCAAAATGCTTAAAATTTCAATAAAAATTAGAACTTTTACATATTCGTAAATGATAGGAATTACTTTTTATTCTATTTAATATTTATATTTTATGATAATTAATTCATTAGTTCATTAAAATTACCCGATAAATTTTGTTTATAATTAATAAATTGAACATTTCTTCAAAGTTTAGAATATTATTACAGTTTAAATTTTAAATTCGAGAGACCGGGAAAATATTTCAAACACCGGTATGGCCATATTTTTTGAAACTTGAATGACCTTGTGTGTATAAAATGATGTCAACTTTCTCAGCATGTTAAAAATTTTAAGAAAAATTAGAACTTGCACATTTTTGTAAAGAATACGAATTAGTCTTGATAAATTGTATCTAATATTTTTATTTATTCCATAGTTATTTTTTTCATTATTTGGTTAAATCTTTTTTTTTTTAATACACGATTATTTTTGTTTATGGTTAATAAATTCAACATTTTCTTGGAAAGTTGAGAATATTGTTTACAAATTTTAATTTGAAATTTTGAGACTAGGAAGTTATACAAATATATGTACCGGTAAGTTAATTTTTTTCTACCACTTGTATGAGTTTGTGTGTGAAAGATGATAACAACTTTTTCAAAAGTGCTGAAAATTTTAATAAAAATTAGAACTTGTTTTCTACAAATTTCTAAAGGATAAGAATTAATTTAAATTGCATCTAATTGTTATATTTTTTTCAGTAATTAATTTATTCATTATTTGGTTAAAATTGCCCGATTGTTTTGGTTTATAATTAATAAATTCAAAATTTCGTTCCAAAGGTTGAAAATATTGTGTACTTTTTTCAAATCTTAAATTTAAAAATTTGAAAGACCGGGAAAATATTTTGAACCCTGGAAAGTAAATCTTTTTCTTAAACTTGAATGAGTGTGTGTACAAGTGAAGACAATTTTCTCAAAATACTCAAAATTTCAGTAAGAATCAGGTCTTGTATTGTACATTTCTAAAAAAAATACGAATTAATTTTTATTGCATCTTAATATTTTTATTTTGTTAATAATTTATTCATTATTTGGTTAAAATTCTTTCTTTCAATACACGATTATTTTTGGTTATGGTTAATAAATTCGAAATTTAGTTAAAAAGTTGAGAATATTATGTACATTTTTAAAATCATATATTTGAAACAATGGGAAAATATTTTGAACACCAGAAAGTTAATTTTTTATCAAACTTCAATTGGTTTGTGTGTAATAATATGTTTTGAACTTATTTTTCAGGTGAAGCTACATATCGATAAAAGCTTCGCAGTTTACAATACTGCAATTTAAAAAATCGTTTCAGGTAATCAGCTAAAATACAAGATGTTGCGTTTACAAAGTATCGTTAACGCAAGCGACTCGCTCTGTTTATCGTAAGTATTAGGCAGTATACTTTTTAAGGTCCAAATAATATTAAGCCTCGTTTTCAAGGATCACAGTCTTTCCCCTATTTCCCCGCGTTTCCCCTTCTTTTAAATGCCCATTTTTCACCCTATTTTTGAAAACTTCTTTTCCCTCTTTTCTCTTTAAGTATAAAATATTTAAAAATACAATACTTGAATTGCTCGAAAAACTCTCTGAAAATAGTAAATATACGTAAGAACTGTAATAACAATACCTTGTTTTACATCTACTAAATTATTTTATTCAAAAGTAGATTATGCTACAGCCTGTAGTGAAAGTTTAATATTTTGACTTGCATAATTATTTATTATAATTAATCTAACTTTTTAAAATTCTGATATAAAATGTTATCAACACATTTTTATAATTAAAATTAAATTTTTTTTCCAGTGATATACTATAGCTACAAAAATAACATGCATTGGAATAATATTGAAGCACTTAAATAAATTATTTTAAAGTAAATAAACTGAAAAAAAAACATATCGTAACATAAATATAACAATATCCATATCACGATTTAATTTTCAATGATAGTATTTTTTAAAAGAGAAAAGATTCTTGATTATGAGAACGATTTTAATTACTTAAAAATTGTTTATTAACCAAATTTTATTTTATTCTGCCTTTTTTATATCCAATAAAAATAAAATTGCAGAAATCGTTAAGAAATCACATCCCGTTTTTTAAAAATATAGCATTTCTCATAAACAGATTGTTTCTTCTTTTCTGGGTGTAAGAATTAAGGTTTAACTTTGCTTCATTTTCGTGAAAAAATTACCCTATTTTCTCTTTTTTGAGTGCCTTTACGCTGTGATCCCTGCGTTTTCTTTATTGAATTTCATTCTGGATTAAAAAACACCATTTATACATCATAAGTCATAAATGGGTGAAAATCAAAATGTTGACAATATAATGTCCCTGGGATATTGCACGTTTGTGTTTAGAGAAATAATTTTGTAAATTACAGGATTTAATTAAGCGTATTTTCTCCAGTAATAACCTATGCATCCATTATTTTTATTTTACTCCGTATAAAAAAAAATTGATTAAATATGAGTAAAAGTCACCCGGTAACGTGTCCCCTGAAAAACTTTTCAAATTTATGGCGCTATATATTTTAAAAGAAAGCATAAGATATAATTTTCAAATACACGTATTTTTCAGAATTGCAGAATCACAAAAGAAAGAATTTCTAATTATAGTTATAATCACTTTTTAAATGTCCCCGGGTTTTTCTTTCATCCGGTAGCAAACCAGTTTTTCATTAATTTTAGAGCTTAAAAGTTTAATTTCCACATCTAAATAATGAAGATCATTTAATAGACTTCTACACGGGAAAATGTAATTAGAATAAAAGTATTTTTATTTAAGTCAAATATGGAATTTAGAAGTCAGAAAAAGACCGTACAACCATTCGGTGTCATCTGGTAACACGCATTTATTATCAGAAGAAGCATATTTTGAAAGTGAGTTCATGAAAAAAATATTAATAAATACATGTAGTTTTTACCTGTAAAACATTTGATTCATAGATTAATCCAGACAAAAAATATTTTCTAAAATAATGAAAACTGTATTCCATAATTATTAGGATAATGGAGACATTGTATTCTTTAAATTAATTATATTATACAAAAATAATTGTAATTAAATTACAAAATTTCTACTTTATTTTATACTATATCGCAAATGGTTTACGTCAAAAGATTATCATTGAACGTAAAAAATTATAATTATAAAATAAGAGCGTACATCTTTATCTCCCAAATAATTATTGTTACATACACTTATTTGAATAACTATGAATAAAAAAATATGTTTTCAAGGTGGCGATTTGACCGAGAAACCAGTAAAGGCCGAGAAATGATGGGGAATTTAATTTAAAAACCGCGAATTTACTTCTGATCGCAGTAAAATTCAAGTTTACATTATTTAAATAATTTTGGTGAATTTAGAAAAGTGATTTCTACTTTATGTACAATCGAAGGGTATATAAGTGTGTTTATTAGGTTACAGATTCATTTACTTATTTAAAAATTCAATTATTTGGTTAAAAATTAAACTCATTTATTAAAAATTAATTTTTTAAATTAAATATTCATCATTTAAATTGAAAATTAATCTCTGGTTGAAAATGTAACTGATACTTTGTTAAAAGTCAATTTTTTATCTAAAAATTTAACTATTTCAGTAGAAAATTAAACTATTTTGCTGAAAATGCGTTTTTTGTGAAGAATTGGATTTTTAAGAGAAAATTGAACTATTATATTTTTGGTTGAAAATCTATTTTCTTTCTCTTTTTTCAATTGTTATTTTTGTCTATAATGAGCCGAAAAGTAAGGTAGTTTGGAAGTCTGTTTTTTAATTGCAAATATTTTTAATGCTTTTTTTTGCATAAAATATTTTTGTATGAGAAAATAAATTACTGTTCGATCTTGAATTTAAAACAAATTTTTTTTAATGAAATTTGTACTATTGCGTTAAAAATTAACATTTTTGGCTTAAAAATTCAACTAATTGTTTGAAAATTGATGTGCTATGTGAAAAATTTGTCTTTTCTATAGAAAATTAATCTTCATGGTTGAAAATTCCTCTTTTCATACAAATTTCAATTATCCCACTTAAGGATTCATCATTTTAGTTGAAAATTCATCAGTTTGGTTGAAAATTAATTTCTTCAACTAATAATTCAACTGTTCCATTTTTAGTTGAAATAGGTCTTTCCTAGTTCAAAATTCAATAATTTGAATGAAAATTTATCTTTTTCAATATAAATTTCAACTATATTGTTAAAAACACACGTATTATGTTGAAAAGTCGATTTTTTATAGAAAATTATCTTCTTCCTTGAAAGTTAATCTTTTTGTCTAAAAATTCTTCTGGTCGGTTTGAAAATTCAAGTATTCCAGTTAAATACTTATCATTTCAATTGAAAATTTATCTGTTAGGTTGGAAATGAAATTACTTGTTCAGAAGTTAAACTCTTTTGTTAAAAATTATTTTAACTTTTTCACTATTCAAAATAATTTTTTAGTTAAAAATTCGTCTTCTTTGGTAGAAATCAATCTTGTTGGTTGGAAATTCATGTTTTTGAACAAAAATTAAATTATTTTATATAAATATTTATTATCTTAGTTGAAAATTGATCTTTCTGGTTCGAAATTCAACTATTCTAGAAAAAATTTTACAATTTTAATTGAAATTTAATTACTTTGTTTAAAAATGTGACTATTTTTTTAGTCAGTTTTTTTTTGTTGAATGTAATTTGTTTAAATGAAAATTTAACTTATTCTACTAGAATATTGAAAATTATCTTTTTCTTTGAAAGTTTACCTTCTTGTCTAAAAATTCTTCTTATCGGTTAAAAGTTAAAGTATTCCACTTAGTTATCATTTTAGTTGAAAATTTATCTTTTAGGTTGGAAACAAAACAAATTTTGTTAAAAATCATTTTTTTTAAAGATTCATTATTTTAATTAAAAATTCATTTCTTGTGACGAAAAATAAGCTATTTGATTGAAAATTGTTTTTTCTTTGGATAAAATGAAATTTTTTTCCGAAAATTTAACTATTGTGTTGAAAATTTGTTTCCTTTTTGGTTGAAAATTATATTTTTTCTAACTGAAAATGTAACTGTTATACCAGTTAAGTATTCCATAATATTAATTAAAAACTCATTTTTTTTTGTTGAACATTCATTTTTTGACTAAAAATTCAAGTATTCAGTTTTTGGTTAAAAAGTGATCTTTTTCAGTTAAAAATGTGTGTTTTTTGGTAGAAATCAATCTTCTTTGTTGAAAATTCATCTGTTTGGTCTGAAATTCAATTATTTTATTTAAATATTCATCATCTTAGGGGAATGACTCATAGTCGTGGTTAAAAATTCATCTCTTTGGTAGAAAATTAATTTTTTATTTTATTTTTAAATTTAATTATTTAAGTTTTGGTTGACAATTTATCTTTTTTCAGTAAAAATTAATTTTGGTTTGAAAATTCAACTTCTTCAGTTGAAAATTCATCATTTAGATTAAAAATTCATGAGTTAGGTTAAAAATAAATTTTATTAACTGAAAGTGTAACTATTTCATTTGCGGTTAAAAGTTGATTTTTTTATTTCAAAATTCAACTGTTTGGTAAAATTTGTCTTTTTTGAAAATTGAACTATTTCGTTGAAAAATTAATGTTTTTTTTTTGAAGAATTATATTTTTTGGTAGAAAATTAATCTTGTTGTTAAAAAATTCATCTTTGTGGTTGTAAATTCACGTATTTCAGTTAAATATTCATCATTTCAGTTGCTTTGAAATTTTTCGCTCTGTTGTTTTAAAGAATGTATAGAATGGATATGATGATTTAAAATAAATGTTTGTATTTTGCGGCAGATATGAATATTTTACTTTTATTTGACCGGGAAAATTGAAAAACTTGACCGGGAAATAACCGGGAATTCGGAATCGTCCGCCGAATCGTCACCCTGATTTTACGTTGATCAGAAATACTTTTTTTCTATTTAATTCAAAACCGAATATTTCCAACTTTTTGGTTTTCACCTAAGTAAGTTATTATAAGACCTAATGAAAGAATTAATTTTCTCTTTAGTTCGATTGGAAGAAGAAAAACGTTAAAAAGCATAGGCAGCGCACAGAATTTAATTTTCAGGACACACATTACAAATAAAAACGAAAATGTCTTGTCTTCAGTCTCATCGACGTCTACTACGAGTAGACTTTTATTTAGAAATTCCATTTGGTTGAAGATGCCATGTATGAACAAAATTCATACGCAGATAATACCGCGTTGTCAGGCTGGTAAAACTAATCAAATGAATAACATAAATCTCAAAGTTCAATTGAAAGTAAGCATCTTATTTTAATTTTAAAATCGTATGTTTATGATGTTTATAAACTTAATAAATTGATTTGTCATCAGAAATTATGAAATAATTGTTTTTAATATTTTATAGGAGGACGTGGAAGTAGTTGAGAAAGACAAAAATGAAACGGGACCAAGAAGGCATCATAGTGAGAAACAGTTGCTTCATAAACAGACGGCTCATCATACAGGTGAATTTGTTTATCACTATCGAAATAAAATATTCAATGTGAACTTATTTAATTGGATAAATATAAAGGTTGCTACCAATCAGGGAATTACAGAAAGTCAGAAAATTTAAAACTGATCAGGGAAAGTGAGGGAATGTTTGGGAAAACCTAAAAAAGTTAGGGGATTTTTTGTGAACTGATGATGAAGTTTAGCCAAAAATTAATGTGAAACCTCAATAAGATTAGATTTAAACAATAAAATGTGTTAATAATAAGCAAGTACAAATGTATAAGTATATGATTTTCTTGGTTGAGAATTCATCTTGTGGTTAAAAATTTTTATTATATTGTTGAAAATTCAACAGTTTTGTTAAAAAATCATTCCTTTTCGTTAAAAATTCAACTGTCTGGTGAAAAATTCGTCTTTTTGTGTTGAAAATTAAACTATTTTTGTAAAAAATTCAACGGTTTGATTAAAAAATTAACTTTTTTTGTTAAGATATCATTTTTTATTTTGGTCTGAAAAGTCAAATTTTTCAACAAAAAATTGGTCTTTTTGGCATGGAAATTCAACATTTTGTATGACTTTTTGTTCCTTTATTCACTGAGAGATCTTTTTTTATTGAAAATTCAAATCTTTTGTTGAAATTTCTCTTATTTGGTTAAAAAAAAATTTCATTTTTTTGGATACAAATGCAACTGATTGATTGAAAATTAATCTGTCTTGGTTAAGTGCTTAATTATTTTTTGGTTTAAAATTCCACTATTCGATTCAAAATTCGTCCTTTTTGTTAGAAATTTTATCTCCTCGGTTGAAAATTCATCTGTTTGGTTGAAAATTGAACTATTTTGTTAAAAATACGTTTTCTTTGGTTTAAAATTAATTTTTTCAACTGAAAATTCAACTACTTTATTTTAAATAAAAAATTTATCTTCTTTAGTAGTCGAAAATTCAATTACTTGGTTAAAAAATTATGTATTTTGTTGAAAATTCGTCTTTTTGGTAGAAAAGTTATCTCATTAGATGCGTCTTCAATTTTTCTATTGAAAATTTAACTACTCTATTTTTGGTTGAAAATTTATCTTTTTCAGTTGAAAATTCTCATATTTTGTGGAAAATTTGTATTGTTGGGTAGAAAGTTTATCTCTTTGGTTAAAAATTCCACTATTTGCTTACAAATGATTTTTTTTCTTAAAGATTCATAATTTTAGTTAAAAATTAATTTCTTTGTTTCAAAATTGAACTATTTTGTGGAAAATTTTTTTTATTTAGTTTAAAATTATTTTTTTCAACTGAAAATTTAACTATTTTATTTTAACCCTTAAATGATATCCGGGGTCCAAAATACCACACACCTTTTTAAGGTCCGGTATTTCAATAATTAATTCATTTTCAATAACTTTTTTGACTTCAGCAAA
>JAUELO010000085.1:3979706-3989900 GCA_032357855.1 Amphibolips quercusostensackenii | reverse complement strand
CGCAAGCCTTAAGGCCCCATCATATTTTAGCGCGTATTAATTTTTGTCAATGGGCTTTGCAAATGGTACAGAATGATCTTAGTTTCTTTCGATATGTACTTTTCTCAGATGAAAGTAAATTCTACAGCAACGGACAGCTCAATAGACATAAATGTCATTATTGGTAGGATGAAAATCTTCACTAGTACAGACCGATGGATCATCAAAATCGATGGAGTGTCATGGTGTGGTGCGGAATAGTAAATGGCTAATTAAATGGACCCTACTTTTTGACGGGAACGTTGATAGACACACGTGCTGAGAGTTGTTGAGGGACCATTTACCCGGACTGTTGGAGAACGTTGACTTAGCAACAAGACAAAGAATGTGGCTTCAACAAGATGGTGCTTCGCCACATTTTGCCAGAATGTTTTGTCTCAGAAACTGCTCGAAATCATTTAACAGTCGGGGCGCGTGATTGTCTTCGGGTAAAAATTACTGAGCTGAAAAAATGGGTTCAGTTCGAAAGTGCCTTCAAGGCCATGTTGATCACCGAAGATAGTACCACAATAAATTGGAAGACAATGTCAGAACGTGCTCCGAAGAAAGGCGAATCCATTAGTTTGTATTTTCATAGTAAAGTGAAATTGTGTTACGACGTTCGTTTGGATGTATCCGAAGCTAGAGAACAAGTTCTCGTAGGACTATGGTCGCGTGATATGTGCACCGCTATGGCAGCTCGTGATAATATTGATCTCGATGACTTTCTGCACGATTTGTTGAAGAATGAGCGACTGGACAAACAGCGCTCTGACAGAATTCGCAATCGAAATGATGGATATAATTCAGTGGACAGAGGTATTGAATCAGGATCTACTAGTAAAACCCCGACCTTCGAAAATTCAAAGAATAAAGCAGACGGAAGGAACCCAGGTCGTCGACCACCGATGAAAAACGAAAGTGGTGAATTTAAATGCTATACAATTGTAATACATTTGGTCATCTTGGCAGAAACTGCCAAGATGATGGTTACGCAGTAGGGAAATATATAAAAGATGTGGCCATTAACGGAGTTTGGCGCAAAGCTCAAATTCATCCAGGCAGTTCTGACTGCACCATCAAAAGGTCAAAAGTGGTCGACGCAAAGTTCGAATTTTTACCCATAAAACTGAATGAGGAAGCTTTGATCCTCAAGATTATGAAATAATTTTAAACGATTCTATAAACGCGAGTGTTATTGTTGATGGCGCGCAAGTGAATAGTATTCCAATGAAAATAGTTCCAGATGACTACCAAGTGTTTGATGTGCTAGTGGGACGCACGCTTACCGATAGTCCATTCGTTGATTATCATGAAGTTTCGAACGATTTGTTTTTCGTGAAAACAAAACTGCGATGGAAATGCCAAAAAAATTTAACTGGATGGAAAATACTAGATAACAGGCACATTCGATAAACTTAATTAGAGTGTGTAATAAGGACAGTCTTTATTTGGTCCCTGTGGTGAATTTCAATGATCGGGACAAGATTATTTTAAGGGATAAGAAAACTGACTACGGATCCGGCTCCGAAATAATCAGCATCCATCAATCAACAGAAAGAGTGCCAATATTGCTGTGAGAACTCAACGTGAGACAAGATCGCCGGTTTGCAGAGAAAGAAGGTCTATCCCAAGCATTAAACGGTTATAGAGTTTGTGTATCAAAAAAACTTAAACGAATTAGGTTGTACAGATAAAATAGAAATACGAATCGAAGAAAAACCTAATGGTCAGCCGCCGTTTAGTAAAGCGCATAAATGTAGTCACAATGAGCGTAAACAAATGGCAGAGATTTTAAAAGGTTAACGAGATGAAGGTATCGTATAAGACACTTCCTCAACATATGCGAGTCCGGTTCTATTAGCTACCAAAAAAACAGTCGAGAAAAGACTTGTTGTAGATAACCCTAAATTTAAAAAACAAACTGAGCGTATAAATTTTCCATTGCCAGAAATAGATGACCATTTGACAATGTTAGGGGATAGTAATTTGTTCATTGTATTAGATTTGGCTCACGGCTATTTTTAAGTTCCTCTGGCTAATGAAGATCAAGAGAAAACTGCGTTCATCACACCAGATAAAACGGGGCAATTTACGCGGATGGTATTCGGTCTGACTGATGCTCTCTTTTACTTCTCGAAATTATTGCAACAGGTTTTATGACCTTTAAGAGATAAAGTGGTATTTTTCTACCCAGACGACATTTTGATTCCCGGTCAAGTAAAAGTCGAGATGATACTTCATTTTCCAAAACCTAAAAATCCCAAACACTGCGAAAATTTCTTGTCATAATCGTCCCACTTTGTAATCTCCTCAGAGATGATACTCCTTACGTGTGGACCGAATTAGAAAACAATGTATTAACCGAATTCAAGAAAACGATGGCTAGTCACCCGATCTTACAAAAGTATAATCCTAAGAGCGAACAGAACTTCACACCGATGCCAGTCCACTCGGTCTAGCAGCAATGTTATTGAAAAAAGCAGAAGATAATGAATTCTATCCAGTGTATGCTATCAGCAGACGTACGAGCGAGTCAGAAGAGAATTACTATTCGACAAAGTTAGAACTACTTGCTATCGTTTGTGCGGTAGTTCGCCTTGGAATTTTATTAATTAATATCGAATTCGAAATCCTAACTGATTGTCAAGCAATAATCTACTTAAACATTAACAAAACAAAGAACCTACAGATAGTTCTTTGGCAAAACTTACTAACCGAATACGAATATGAGATCGAACATAGGCCAGGAGTTAGATTACCTCACGTAGACGCGATGAGCAGGGCACCAGTCGAAAGCGAAGAGTGCGACAGTGAAATGTTAGATCGGGTTTCAGGGATGTTTTTATAGTTAGCGGAGAGGTTGTAATTTTTCAATATTTAGACGAGGAGTTACAACGAAAGATACAAATATTGCGAAAAAAGAATGACGAGCGAACTAATCACGAAAAAGGCGAAGTGCGTGATTAAGAATTACTAGAGGGAGTGCAGTACAAACGCGATAGCGGAAAGTTACTTTATGTAATACCTGAGGCCACGCGTAAAAGCTTAACTGTTAGATTTCATGACTTGCAAGCTCATTTCGACTTAGATCGAACGGTAGAAAAGATGCGTCAATTTTACTATTTTCCTGGGATGAGAAGATATGTTCGACAACATGTGAAAGCGTGTATTCAATGTGTAGCGACAAAAGCTAAGGCTGGCAAGCAGCCTGGCACTCTGCATCTGATTCCTCCAGGTCATCGACCTTTTGCCATCATCCGCATGGATCACGAAGGGCCGTTAGTGACGAAAAGTCGGGGCAACAAGCATGTCTTAGTGCTGATCGATAATCTAACAAAATTCACAATCTTAAAAGTTGTAACGAGTACGAATGATACGTGCCTAATTTAGAATGCGTAAATAAAACGTTGATTCCAGTTACGATCGCTAGCTTCAACGATCCAGAAAATCAAAACTGGGATATTAAGCTAAAAGAAATTCAGCGTAATCTAAACGAATCGGTCAACAAGACAACTGGAAGGAGACCCTTTGTATTCGTGTACGGCTGCATCCCACGTCATGATGAAGGGGTTCTACGAAAATTGTCGATCGATGATGAAACCCGATACAACCATCCAAGGGAACTACAGAAGCAAGCACGGGAGAGAATAATTAAGGAACAGGAGAAATGTAAAGAGAGGTATGATCGCGACTGGTTACAAGGTGTGACGCATGAAATATGAGACCTCGTCTTCATGGAAACAGCTCCAGCGCAAACAGGAAATCCGCAGAAGTTTCAGAAACGTATCAGACGACCCTGATTATTACTAGGTTCCTGCCAGGTGACACTTATAGCGTAACAGATTTAAGAGCTAGATAACGTCGGAGGTATGCGGCAACAGCTCATGTGACTCAACTGAAATTGCGGAAACCCTCAGACTACGAATCAGAAGAAGATCCAGTCACTGGCGACGAGAAAGACAAAGCAACTGAAAAAGTTAAACGAACATCGGAGCAGTCACTAATAGAAGATAGACAGGACCCGTCAAATATACAATAAAACAAGGAAGAACAGATCAGAGCCAAAACAAATTCAGCGCATCGAAGATCAACCAGAATTGCTAAGCTAGCACTAGTATAGATTTTTTTAAAGAGAGGGCACTGATCGAGAACGGATAGACTTTTATGTGGCGAGTGAGAGTGTGCGTTGAAGGATGTGAGTGCGGCGTCGCAGTTGCTGGTATCGAGCGTTTAAAAGGGTGAATTGATTGTCTGCGAACGCTAATCCCATAAAGTTTTGAGCGTTGACTATAACGAATCACACGAGTGTATTCGAGTGCTATCCTATAGAATAAATCTGTAAAAACTTTCAGGAAATTAGTTGAATCTTTAACAAAAACAGATTAATTTTTAAATAACCAGTTGCTTTTTTAACTAAGAAGATTAAATTTCCACTAAGCGATGAATTTTCAAACCAAAAAAACGAGTTTTCAACAAAAGTGTTGAATTTTCTACCAACCCGTTGAAATTTTAACCCGAAAAGATGAATTTTGTACAAAAAGGTTCATTTTTAACTAAATAGTTGACTTTTCGACTGAAAAATATGAATTTACAAAGAATAAAGTAATAGCTGATATTTCAACCAAAAGGTTTTCAAGTTTAAACCGTTGAATTCGACAAGAAAAAACGAATTTTCAAGAAATTATTTGAATGCTCAACAAAATCAGGATATGTTTTAACCAAACAGTTGAAATTTTAACCAAAAAGGATGACATTTATTACAAAGCAGATGAATTTTCAAACCAAAAAGACGAATTTTAAACAAAAGAGTAAAATTTTTTAACCAAAATAGTTGAATTTTCAACACAAAAAGGCGAATTTTCATCCAAAAAGAATGAACTTCAATTGAACCAAATTGTTAAATTCTTAACAAAATAATAACATTTTTAACCAAAATGATGAAATTTAAATCAAAAATATAATAGTAGACTTTTCAATTTTAAACAATGAACTTTCAAACGAAAATCGTTGGTTTCTTGTATGGAGTTCCTTAATTTAGATCGTATTTAAGCGAGAAAAAAACAAGAAAAAGGGGGAATTTCTTGAAAACTGGGAGAAAGAGAGGAAAGCTTTAAAAAAGGGGAATGGGGAGAATAGAGAAACATGTCAAGTCTGTCTCCTTAATAGTTATAAAATTTTTAAATTGTCTGTGCTAAGTATATAAATATTAATCTAATCACCTGTTCTTTTTCCAGGAAAGCGTTTTATCCACTTCATTGCCGAGTGATCGAGTTCCATTCGAAGCAGTAGCTTCTTTCATGGAAGCTTTGAGCCTGGCTTCATAGATAGCTCGCAGACTTCCGTAACCTCGATGAAGAGGAGCAACTCCATTTTTTGTCGAATCCTCATCCCTGAAGCTGCCTTTAGTTCGCAAAAGAATTTGACTTGGTCTCTCCAAGGAGTCGGCATAAAATTCACTTGGTACTTCTTTATCATAGTGAACATCACCATTTATCTTCAGCTTCATTGGTTTTCTATCTAGAGTGTCAGGTTCGTATTCTGATTCATCCAGTTTTACGTAGTTTCTAGGAGAATCTTGAACCTTGATGGTCAAATGTCCCGGATTCTCGGTCTCGTATTGAATTTCTGGACCAGAGTCATCACTTCCGGTTGGACTGGCGTAACCATCATTCACGTAAACTTCACTCACGAGTGAATAACCCTCTTTTTGAGAAATAATTTCTGGAAGGTTGTAGTAGCTCTTCTTACGCGCCTGAAAATTGAAGAATGATTGATTAAAAAAAGAAGTTGTGACATTACGAATCATCAAGAATTTTAGAAGAAAATTATAATTCAGATCTGGAACAAGGGGACATTTTTGAGAGGGACATTTTTGAGAAGAATTATAATTCTAACAGGGAACAGTAAATTTGACAAAAAAAGTACAATTTTTACTTGTAAAAGGGAATTTTCCACAAGACCTTGAATTCTGATTTGGAACAGAGCATTTTCGTAGAGAATTATAATTTTGAGTTTGCTCAACAAATTTTTCAAAAGAATTATAATTCTAAGTTATACGTCTATTTAAGAAATAAGTCTTATTCTAATTTTTAATAGTGAATTTCGAGAAAAATAATAATTTTCAGTTCAAAATGAAATTTTCCGACGCAATTATATGTAATTTTGAATTGGATCAGAGAAATTTTAAACAAAAATTATAATTCAGATCAGGAAAAAGAAAATTTTTAAAACAATAATAATTCTAACTTGAAAGAGTAAACTTTTTAAAGAAGTACAATTTTGGCTTGGAACTAGGAATAACTGAAAAGAATTATGATTCTAATTTGGAACAATGAATTCTTGAAAAGAATTACACTTTTGAGTTGCTTCAGGGAATTTTTCAAAAGACATAAAATTTCAAAAAGAAGTATAATTTCCAGACCGGGAAAATAAAAAACAGACCTTGAGAAGACCGTGAATTCGAAATCATCAGTAGGGTTTATTATACTTAATATACATTGGTTTAATATGATGAACGCCTTCTCACCTGTTTCTTCATTTTAGAAATAGTCATCTCTCCTGTATTAGCATTAATGATCGCATTCTGCATCGTCATTTCTTCTTCCATGGGCAAAGCAGTGGACAAAGTAGGACTCGAATGATTAACAGATTCAGGAGATTTCGAAGATTTTCTATTAGACTTTGATCTCTCGAGACTGTCAACTTCATAATCATAAATCTGAGGAGATTTTGGACATTTTTGAGTTTTCAGACCAGGTTCCAACGCCTTCACATCCACCAATTCTTTAATAACTGCATCCATAATTCGTTTAGCCGTATTTATACCATTGGGCAGTTCCTTTATCATGTCCGGAAGTTTTTTCGGTACCAAAGGTGCTTTCGCCTTACGTGGCCTTTTATAAGGAGCAACGGGTTCGGATATTTCTAATTTTTCTGATTCTTCTACTTTTGGTTTATCTACAGTTGGAACTACAATTTTCTGCATATTGGGTTTTCTCTGCATTTTCGAATTTCCGTTGAACTTCATTTCTAGAACCGCATTTTCTTCCATCTGCTTAATAAAGGAATTTTCGATCGCTTTTCTGACTTTTGCGTTGATTTCGTTGTTTCGATGTGGATCAAAGGATGTGAAACCGTCCCTAAGTCTTCGCTGAAATTTATCGTAGACGGGTTCTTCGAACATGGATTTTGTGGATCTTTGAGAAACGCTGAACTTGTCATCATTTTCGAGTATTTCACTCTTGGCAATGTGGCGAAATGTTCTGAGCATAGGAGGATTGTCTTTCCAGGAAGAAAAAGGTTTTGTGGGTAAATTTGATCTGTCCGTGGTTTTAATGTCGTATTGATTGGTAATTTCTTTAAGGTATTCGAGACTGCGTGCGAATGTTCTTGCATTTTCTTGGAAGTATTTTCCCTCGTCTGCTGGCTCTTTCCAACGACGTTCTGGTGGTTTTACATCTTCTAACCAAGCTCGAACTCTACTTTCCCCAGGAATTGGTTTTGCGTTTTCTGGGAGACTTTGAAGATTCTGACGTAATTCTGAACAACCTGGACATCCGGAACATCGCTGAGATTTCTTGGATCTTGCTATGGAACCGCGATTGGAATTTGTCGTATGCTTGTTTGATGAACTACACCGTTCAGAAAGGTTGTCTTCTTCAGCAATTTCTGCAAAATAAATTAGATATAATTCCTTTTTTTTACAAATTAGAAGTGAATTTAAGTTGCGAATTTATCATACTGATTTCAATATTCACCTAGTATGTAAATCATTTTTATTTTTTTTATCTTCTACAGGGTAGCCGTAGGTCAGGGAAAACCTAGCAATCAGGGAAAGGTAAGGGAATTTTATTGATCAAGTGAAGTCAGGGGAAAGTCAGGGATTTGAAAAAAAATCTTGCAAAAATCCGGGAATTTCTGTAAGAGCCACTTTAAATGACTATCAAGGATAGTGAATTTGAAATGTTCAATATGTGAAATTAAAATAAATCATTCGTTTTAGGATAATTTTCAATTTAAAATTCAACTATTAAAGCTTTCAATTTGAAATAAAATAATTGTACAAGTATTACGGGATGGTAATTAAAAAGATTTTATCTGATATTATGAAGTTTTAACTTTTTCGATTTAAAAATATTCTACATTTTTCAACCTTTCAAATTTAAAAACATTGTGAATTATACAATTTTTGTTCTCTTAGATCGAAAATAATATTTTTTCAAATTCAACTGACTTCTAAAAAATTACATTTTTTGGTTAAAAATGGAAATGTTTTCTTAAAGATTTAAATTTTGTTGTTGGAAATTTAACTTTTTCGTTAAGAAGTCATCTTTTGATAAAAAAATGACTGTTTTATTGAAAATACGGTCTTTTTCATTGAAAATTCATCTTTTATGGTAGAAAAGTAATCTTTTTTTAATGGAGCAAAAAAATGAGTTTAAAAATTTTATTTGGAATTGTTTTATTCCGTTTATAAAATATTTTATGTGAAAAACTTTACAAGATTAAAATTCTTGTCTCTGAATATTAATGGCTTTTTTACTTACTTTCTCCTGACGATTATATTTTGTGTTAAAATTTGTAGTATTTTCCTAAAAATTCAACAATTTTGTTAAAAAATTCACCCTTTTTGGTTAAAAATGTATGTGTTTCGTTAAAAATTCTTTTTTTTGGGTTGAAAATTTCGAGTAGAAAATTAACTTCTTTATTGAAAATTCATATTTCGCTGTTTTCGTTTTAAAAATTCATCTCTTTAGGTAAAAATGTCATATTTTTGGATAAAAATGCTACTTTTTAGTTAAAAAGATCTTCTCGGTTGAGCGTCAACTATTTTGTTTAAAAATTCGTCTTTTTTGGTTGAATTTCACTGCTTTTGTTCAACAATTAAAATCTTTTTAATTTAAACATCTTCTATTACACTATTTGTTGAAAATTAATCTCTTTAATTTAAAATTCATTTCTCTGCTTAAAAATACTTTTTTTTGTTTGTTGAAAATGAATTTTTAAAAATAAATATGTAACTATTTTATTTTTGGTTGAAAATTGATTTTTTAAAATTAAAAATTCGTCTTTTTTGGTAAAAAATTTGACTGTTTTATACTAAATTCGTATTTTGCATTGGAAGTTCAACAATTTGGATAAACCGTTTTTTCTTTTTCTTAATTGAAAAATATTTATTTGTTGAAAATTTGTCTTTTCGGTTTAGGAAATTCAACTTCTGGGTTGAAACTTGAACTACTTTGTTGAAAAGTCATTTTTTCCTGTTTTAAGATTTATAATTTTAGTTGTGGATTCATATTTTTTTTTAGAAGTTTAATTATTTTGTTAAAAATTCGTCTTTTTGATAGCAAATTAATATTTTTGGGTTGCAAATATAACTGTTTTTTAGAAATTTAATCTTTTTTGGTTAAAATTTCAACTAATTTGTTAAAAATTTACTTTTTTAGTAGATTCATCATTTTAGGTGAAACTTCATCTCTTAAGTTGAAAATTTGACTTTTTGGTTACAAATTTATCTTTGTAGGTTGAAAACCAAACTATTTGGCTAAGAAATTAAGTTTTTTGTTAGAACTTTAATAAGTTTTTAAAAAATTCAAGTATTTTCTTAAAAAGTCATATTTTTGGTCAAAAATTAAACTGTTTTGTCGAAACTTCGTCTTTTTGATAGAAAAATAATATTTTTGGGTTAAAAATTCAACTCATTTGTAGAAAATTCGTCTTTTTGGTAAAAAATTTGTCTTTTTTGGTTAAAAGTTGAACTCATTTCTTGAAATTTATTTTTTTGCCTGCATGTTCATAACTTTAGTGAAAAATTCATTTCTTTTGTTAAAAATTTGACTATTTCGTTTAAAATTCGTTTTTTTTGGTAGAAAATTAATATTTTTGTGTTGAAAATTTAACTGTTTTATAGAAATTTAGTCTTATAGTTGAAAAATTGGACTTTTTTAGTTAAAAGTTGAAGTACTTTGATCAAAATGATTTTTTTGGCTTACATGTTTATCATTTGCGCAGAAAATTTTCGTTGAGAATTCATCTTTTTTGGTTCAAAATCCAACTGTTTTGTAGAATTTTTTTTGTTTGTTTAAATAAATTTGTAATCAGGGAAATGTCAGGGAATTCTGAAAAATGAAGTTTTGCTGACACACTGATTTCTTCTGATTCTATCACATACAT
>JAUELO010000085.1:3948360-3961265 GCA_032357855.1 Amphibolips quercusostensackenii | reverse complement strand
TTTCAACCAAAAAAGATGATTTTGCTACCAAAAAAACATGGATTTTCACTCCAAAAGGAAGGATTATCCATCTGAAAAGACGAATTTTCTACACAGTGGTCAAAATTTCGACCAAAAAAGATAAGTTTTTAAACAAATAATTTAATTTCGAACCGACAAAAATGAATTTTCAATCAAATAGTCGAATTTGCAAACAAAAAAGATTAAACCTGAGCCAAAAACAGATGAATTTTCAACCAAGTGGTTAAATTTTTAATAAAGCAGACTAGGTTTTTTAAAGACATCACAATTTTTAACACAACAGTTTATTTTTAACCAAAAAAGATGAATTTTCAATAAAACAGTTCAATTTTCGATCAAAAGATATGGCTTTTTAACAAAGTAGTTGACTTTTTAACAAAATAATGATATGCCCAACCAAATAGTAGAATTTTTAACCAGAAGAGATGAATTTTTAACCAAAAATAAAAAAGTTGACTTTCAAAACAAAAATAATGAACTTTTTACAAAAAATTATTGGACTTTCTTAGTGGCTTCTATTATTTCAGTTCATATTTAGTCGTAAAAATGAGAAAAAGGGGAAGTTTTTAGAGAACAGGAGAAAAAGAGGAATTCTTATTTAAAAAAAAAAAAACAGAAAAGAGGGGAATATAGCGTAGAGTGTAAAGTCTGAAACATGTAAAAAAAATTTAATTAATATTTAAGACACGATTAGTGTTGATAAATTAAAGCTAATCATATCGTGTATATTTGTGCTTTGAATAAATGGTTTTATCCACTGTAGGGAGACTTCCCCTAAATTATATAAACTTAAGTTGTAAAAAGATTCTCATTTAAAAATGAATTATTGTTTTTTTTTTTAATTTATGAAGAAAGTTAACTAATCGATTCAAAGTCAAAAGTAAATAAAAGTTAATTTGATGTCTTACCTTCAAAGCGAATTTCCGCTTGTGGATAAATAATCTGTCCTCTTTGTGGCAGAAATATGTATGGCACCCTCTCTATATCTCCAGAGGAATTCATAAACCCAGCTACGTTGCACTCTGAAAAACGAGAAAATTCTGAGTTTTGTTATACCATTATGAATAAAATTAAAATATAATAACAAATAATATTATGAAATTATATAAAGTAATTTGCCATAAGCGCGTGAAAGTTTCGCAATAAAATTGGATCGATGCGAGAAAGTTTGGAAGATGTCCTTTCGTGAAGTAGTCCAAGCGGATGGATATCAGAGTTAAATGAGAGAGTTTTTCTTATCATATGCACTTCCTATATTTTTTTGCCTTTCAGTATTGCCTAGTCTTGCATTAATAATTATTCGGAGCAGTTGCCTCATCAATTTGACAGTTTACTTTTCAATATTCATAATAAATCGATTAATTAAAATCGAGGAAATGGAAACTGGTTCCATTCGTTGGAGCTGATTTAGTTTAAATAGAGTGAATGTTAACGTAAAGAGTGAATTTTAATCAATTGCAGAATTTACAACAAACTTTAGATAAAAATAATCAATAATATTTATTAGTTAATCAAGAAAATTTATTATTTCTAACAGTCTTAACTATTTTTTAATTGTCAAGCTTAAGGATATTAATCGGTATACAAGTATGAGTTAGAAAATAAATGAAAAAAAACACTAGTGTCTCTCCTTAAAGTTAAATAATTTTTTGTTTAAACTGTTCAGAATTGATGAATTTTCAATTTTAAAGTGTGGAACATGTTGAAGATTTTGAAATTTTGAAATTAGATTGTCTGAAACACAAAATTCAAAAAATATAAACAATAAGTCGGAAAAATTGTAACTTTAAGATGTTTAGCATTAAATTAACAATTTCAACCTCATATTGTATAAAAGACTTTTAAAAAATTATGGTTACAGTGTTGTCGAGTTTAAAAGAGCCTGGTTATCATTATTTTTAAAAATACTGGACATTTTCCTGATTTTATCTGAATTGGAAACATCCAATATAAAACTAGTTGAAATTAAGAATTTTTAAAAACTATAATGTTTGATGTTAAATAAAATACAAATTACAATTTATAATTAGCCATATATTATTTTGGACTAAGGAAACAAAATCTGATAAATCCACTTGTGTTAATTTCTCAATATTTAAAGATATATTGTAGCTTGAAATCGTTGTTTAAAATAAAATTTAAAAATGAGCTATCAAATCAGTCGTGCTGTTAAATGAATAAAATGTAAAAAATATTTAATTTAATAATATCTAAAAGTAATTAATAAAATAAAAACTGGATTTATTCACTTTTGATTCAGTAAAGGCATATTTGACTGATTATTCATGTTCTGATGATATGAAATTCTAATTTACTTTTTCTATATAAAATCAGAAGATAATTTTATACATGGATACTATATTTTTAAGTTAAAAATAAAAGTTTCGTAAAATTATATATTATAAGAGAAATATTAAAAAGTATTTAGGAAATTCACAAAGTGCGTACATGTTTAACAAGTTTTAAAATCGTTATCCTAATTTTTTTCCAAAAGATGGATTCCTGACGCTTTGTTTGCTTATTTTTCCATTAAAAAATTGCTAATTGAGAGTTTGTAACATCCTCAAGATTTAAAAACTAAATTTGTCGTAATATGAGAAATTTCAAATAAAAATGAAAATATTCTAAATGGGACAGTTTTATATTTGATAGTACAGAATTGAAAAACTTTCAGTATTGCGTAATTTAAGAGCAGCAGAAATGTGTACGTACTACGTGTATCGAAATTTCGGTACGAATTCACATAGAAACTGTTTAATATCAAATAAATAAATTGAAAGTTAAACAATTTCTATTAATTGAAAACATGCAGAATTTTTAAGTGTTCAAAATTGAACGAATAAAAATTTGTCAAGTCTTGAAAATTAATTAAGAACGGATTTAAAATCTTAAAAGTTAAACATTTCATATTTTTGAAAAGGGTTGAAAACTAAAAAATCCTTGTTCGTAGGAGCTTTGAAATTTTCACATTAGAATCTTTTAAAATAACAATTTTAACCAAGAAATATTCAAAGTTTAATATTTTTTTAAAAGCTTAGAAAATAAAAAATTGTTAATAGTCAATACTTTAAATCTTCATTTTAGAAAATTTAAAAATAACAATTTTAAATGAGAGATATTCAGAAAGAAATAATTTCGAATTTTAAGTTTCAATATTGAACCCTATATTAATGAGAATAGCTGTGATGTGGAAATTCTTCAATTCAGCAGAATTACTATTTTTAAGTGTTTAAAATGTAAAAAAATGTTCAATAGAGAAATAAAAAATTTTCTTTAACTGGAAAAAATATACGTTTATTTAACTACAACAAAACCTGTAGGATGGGGATTTATTATATTAAGAAATATTTCGAATAATTTTGATTGAATTTCTTATTAGAAGTTATATATAAAAAATACTAAACCAGAACGTACATTAAAAAAGTTGCAAAGATTCTTTAAATATTTTTTATTTATTTAACTCTCTACAAGATCTGAAAAATAGCTTTAAACTATTCATAAATCATCATGAAGATGCTTTCTGTAAAGGAACTGTTCAACCACTTTTAGATTGAAAATGTTTGAGGCTGATAAGGTAGTTCAATTTTTTTCCCCGAATTTCCATGCATATCATCTCCAAATTTTTCAAATTAAAAATTTTTTTTTTTAAGAAATTATATTTAGAGGTTCCGCAAACCCCATGAAGCTTAACACCTCTACTCCATAAGAAAAAAATACATTTTTTTTATAAATATATAATATATAATAATATATAAATACAATTTTTTCCGAATCGTCAATATTAGGTGAGTTGAGTTGCAGCTCAACATTTCTTTTTACAATAAGCCGTAGAATATGAATAAAAATTATAGTTTTTTTTTTGTTTTTCAAAAATAAAAATTGTTTTTAATACATAAAATACTATTTTCTTCTGAAAATTAGAAATATTTGTTTGTCCCATCAAATATAGTTTCTCTCTGCTATTATTCTTAATAACAATATTATCGTAGAATAATGCTAGAAAGTTGCAGCTTTTTCAATTTTCCACTTTTTGTCCACTTTTTTCTACTTTTTAATCATATGGAATTAAAGATTAATTTAAGCCTACAAACATAATTGCTTAAACAATTTATTATTATTTTTATTAATCTTCTCTTTGAATAATGCTAGAAAGTTGCGATTTTTTCTAAAATTTCCCACTATTTGTCAATTTTTTACTAAGAGCGGTGCAATAATTGATGCAATTTAACAAAAATAATTGTTTAAACAAATCATTATTGTTAATAACTATCTTCTCCTACAGTTATGCTAGGTAGTTACTGTTTTTTCTAAAACTTTTTACTTTCTGTCCACATGTTACTTAGTGAGATAATAATTAATGCAATTTAAGAAACAAACTCTATTCTGAATTTTCATTTAGGAACAAATAATAAATATGAATAATAATATCAATTTAAATAAAAAGGTTTTCAGTTACTACATCAAGGAAAACTTACATTTAATATGATCGATTTGAAGAATATTTCAAATATCTGTTTTATTTCAGAAAAATAGATATACGAAAAAGAAAGAGATTGTCTAAAAAATTATTTCTTCTGATATTTATTTATTATTTGTTTATAACTAAAAAACCAAAGTAAAGTTAAAAATTTCAGTAAAAACCGCAAATTTCTAGCAGTTATCCAAGAGAAGATTCTTATAAACAATAATAAATTGTTTGAACAATTATGTTTGTTAAATTGCATTAATTACTACCTTACTAAGTGAAAAGTGGACAAAAAGTTAAAAATTTCAGAAAAGCACAACTATCTAGCACTACAATTAAAGAAGATAGTTGTAAATCATAATATGTTTAAACGATTATGTTTGCTAAAATGCATTAAAAGTTACCTCACTCTCAGTGAAAAATAAACCAAAAGTTAAAAATTTGAGAAAAACCGCAATTATCTATCATTACTATAGGAGGAGATAGTTAAAAACAATAATAATTTATTTAAGCAATTAGTTTTATTAACTTAAAGTAATAATTATTACAATCTAATTGAAAAGTGAACAAAATGTGAAACATTTTTAAAAAACTGCAACTTCCTAACATTATTCGAAGAGAATATTGTTCCAAATAATGAATGTTTTAAACAATTATTTCTGTTAAATTCAATTGATTATAACAAACTTTAAAATTTATCTAAGAGAAAATTCCTGAAGACAATAATCAATGGTTTGAACAATTTATGTAAACATATAATTATTAGTATAAAGTAGTATTTTATGCACCAGAAATAATGTGTACTAAAAAACCCGCAAAAAAACAAAATTAGCGTTAAGAACTCGCAAAATTTAATTTTACACTTATGGCTTTTTAAGGAGCCTATAAAACAAACTTCTGGGGGTAATATTTTAAAAGTAATTTTTGATTTCTATTCTATCTCTAATTGAAAAGACAAATGTTGAGTTTTTACTCGATTTACCTAATATTGACGATTCTGGGAAAAATTTAAAAACAAGTTTTTTTCATATGAGAAATACATATTAAACTCCATGGAGCTTGCGGAACCTCCAAATATAATTTTCTTTAAAAAAAAAAACACATTTATCTTTTTATGGATTCTAACAAATTTGAGGGGGATATGCATGAAAATTCGAAACAAAAATGTCAATGTTTTTTTTGGACCACCCTAGATGTGGCTCACTATGAAGGATGAACCTCTTGATAAATAACTGAATGAATATTATTAGAAATAATTAAAGAGGAAAAAGTAGCCTTAAAAATTAATTTTTCAAAGACGTAGAATGTTACCAATGTTACTCATTTGAAGACTTGAAAAATTAAAGTTTCTGCTCATGATATCTGAATATCAAATTTGTGAAAGTTGACGTACCTTCTTATTTTTGATCGAGCTGATGAATGATGCGAATTTTTAAGAAGTAATTTATTTATCTACACTAGTCTGCGAAAGGGCCGAGAATACGATTGACAGACTTTCGGTGAGGAAATATATATCTTAACCGATGTCAAGTGACGTCCAATCGACGATTTAAATTTTTCGTTTAGACGAGTCCTCGACGAGCTACGTATGTAATTCGATAACATAAATCTCTATACACATGCGAGCTAGGATCCGTGAGTAATAGGAATACAAGAATACAAGATCCAACAGAATTTTTGTACTTCTTGATCCCTTCACTCGTCGTGTAACGACAGTACTGTAATATCGAGGAATTAGCATAAGACTGTCCCAATGGCAGGGAACAAAAGCGTTTTACTCACGCACGCTCATCATTGATAAATGTCCTGTGCTCTCGCCAGAGTCAAACACGTCCACATTTGCGACATTCCTTGACAGATAATCTTTCTTGTAGATTTGGATTAATGATTATGACAAAATCTTCTTGAAAATTAGAAACTGCTTCTTTTTTTTTTTACTCAATAATTCATAATTTTGTCTTCGTAGCTGTTGATTATTTGTTCTTTTTTGAATTATGTGTTTTCTGACTGTTCCTAAATCCATAACTGTATATCATTTAATTTGTCCAAAATCTTCTCAGAAATAAGAAATTGTTTCTTTTTGGTTCTTTAGAATCTAAGATCAGGCCTAGCTGATCCTAATTTTGATTATCCTTGTTTTAACTGTTTCTGATTCTGCCACCATAGCTGTATATTAGGGTGGTCCTTATTTTACTCGAATTATTCTATCCCCGAGAAAAAAAATTTGCATGGGATTCTCAAAATATATCTCTACAGTCAAAAGCTGAAAATTTTGGAAAATTACGAAATGGTGAACAGCTAACTGAACTCATTTTTGCTGCATTTAACGATATACCTTGAAACTTCGTAAAGACAAACTGTTTGGTTTTAGAAGCTACTTGATAATTTTGACAATCCAAAATATTGAGAAAAATAAGAAAATGGTAGCCAATTCAAAATTTGAAAAAGCGTATCACTACACTTCTCATGGAGATTTTATGTGAAGATATTTTTTAATTTTTTGTTCTCTTTAATCATGTTATAGTTTCTGAACCAGCGTTTCTCCTTCTAATAAGGTTTAAATGTATTTCGTTGAGAACAGCAACAATACGCTTTTTTAAACTTTGAATTGTTCACCATTTAAAAAATTTTTTTTTAAATAATGTAAAAATGAGCAATTTTTTCATTACGAATACGCCGCTATGTTATATTTTTTTCACAATTTCAGATTTTTGAAATTATCAAGCAATTTCCGAAGCCAAACAGTTTGTTTTCCTAAAATCCAAAAGTATTTCGTTGCAAACTGTGTTTTTAAATCTGTATTTTCTCAAAATTTTGAGATTTTGCATTGTCTTAAAAATGAATTATTAAAATTTTTCACCATTTTTCGTCACCCTTTGTTAATAACTTTAAGAAATAGCTTTTTTGGGCCCACTTAGATAGTCGCTATTTTGCGATTTTTCAAAGTTTTGATTTTTTGACTATGAAGATATTTTAAGCAACCCATGAACATTTTTGTCTACAGAAATATAATGATTTGAGTAAAAATTAAAAAAGAGTTTTCCTTTTTGCGTGGTTATTCCCATTAAATCCCATAGGAAATTTCAAGGTTCATGTTTTCTGGGTAAATTCAAACAAATTTGGCTAAAATTTTGGGTACTTTTGTTTTTTGGGTATACAAACAAATTCTACAAGTGGGAGCAAATGAAAAGAAAGGATCACTCTACTGTATATCATATCATGTTAACAAAATCTTCTTGAAGGAATTATAAATTGTTTTTTTTTTTACATTTTCATCATAATGAGAAGATATAGGTTTTATGTGGAAACTGACTATTGTCGGTTTCTTTAAATCTCCACGGTTCGAGATTTGCGCGCGATGGGAATGTACTTTTGAATTTAAAATTCAGCCCCAGCTTCTAGCTGATTCTAATTTTCATTTTATTTTTTCTGACTGTTTCTGATTCTGATACCATAATTGTATATCATTTTATTTGTCCAAAATCTTCTTGAAAATTACAAAAGCTATATTTTGGACCTGTAGAATTTAAAATCTAATACTCACTTTTGATCATTATTTATCCTATTTTTAATCAAGTTTTTTTCTCGCAGTTTATGATTCTAACATCATACTTGCATAGTGTATATCATATTATTTGTTTATTCATAAACAAGAAATTGTCTTTTTTCGGAACTGTAGAATGTAAAATTTACTTTTTGTAACTGATCCTCATTTATCCTTTTTTTAATGTCATTTGTTCTGACAGTTTCTGATTCTAACACCATAATTGTATAAATTTTATTTGGCCAAAGTCTTCTTAGAAATTAGAAATTTTCTCTTGTTTTGGGACTTTGGAATTGAATATTTTATACTCGCAGTTGATCCTTATCCTTTTTTAAATTCTGTTTCTTTTTTTCTGACAGCTTCTGATTCTGACACCATTATTATTGTATATCATTTTATTTGTCAAAAAACTTCTTAGATATAAGAATTTTGGGTTTTTTTGTAAATTAGAAATTGTCTTTTTTGGAAACTTTAGAATTTAAAACTTACGCAAAGAATTCTGAAAATAAAATATTCGAATTAGAAAATTTCCAAAATCATAAAATTGTCGCAAAATAAAAATACAGAATTGGAAAATTCCCGAATAACAAGATTCCAGACATTTAATAAAATTAGCGAATTTAAAAATTGCCGAATTATAATATATTCAACATCGTAAAATTCTCTAATTTTAGCAATTAAAGAAGCTGTTTGTTAATCAACTTTATTTATTAATTAAAAAATACAACAATCAAATATTTTGATCAAAGACAATTTTTTAAATGTTCAATGTTCTTTCAGGATGATTGAAGAATAAAATTTCCGAAACTGATTTTCGAGCAGTTTCTAATATTACGGAATTTAAAAATTCCCGAAAAATAAAATTTGCGTTAGAAAAGTGCCGATTTATAAAATATAGACAGTGTCGGATATTTTAAAAGGACAGACATTTCATATTTCGGTCAGACAATTTTAGTGTTTGAAAATAATACAAATTTTAAGTATAATTCATAATAAAACAATTTCAATAAATGTGAAATAAGCTATACTTAAAAATCGAAAAATTTGAAAACGGATTCATTGGAAAAGTTAACATTCTTTGCTAAGTTTTCATTTTTTTGTAAAATGTTTGAAAGCTTTTTAAGTTCGTAAATAAATAAAAAATTGGAAATGTAATGTCCATTAGCTTTGAAAAAATTATATTCTGCTCTGAAACTTGAGCTTCTTTTCTAAATAGAGGGGCTTAATAATTTCTCTTTCTCGAAATATTGATTATAAACGATATAAGAATAAATAACGACCCCCATCCGAGTATAACCGAGCAAAGAATGCTTAACTGCGATGATCGAAGGAGAATTCTTAAACTATTCCGTGTATCCAAAGGGACATTAGAGCCTAAAATTTTTTCATTTGAGTTGTATTTAAATGGATAAATAATAATTACCTACATATGCCTATAAATTAAAGTTCTGAAAGTTTTCTAAAGTGAAAAACTTTGAAGGATTTGTAATAAAAAAAGGAAAACGTGAAATCATAAAAACATAAACAGCTTTCGAAACTGACGCTAAATTAAAATACTCCAGTTTTTCAGAATTTTGTTAGCTTTTAATTTTAATTAGCCTAATAGTTTTTGAAAAATCAAAAATTAATTTTTGTCCTCATTTTAGGAAAATATTTCATTAATTATTTAATAGAAATTTTTTCATGAAAGCCGTAGATTTGAAAATGTGTATCAACTTCAAGCATTTGCTTAATTAGGCTTTCAAAAGAATATTAAGAAAATCTTCTAAACGCCTGACCCATTTTAGGCACTTAGAAGAAATTTTATTTTTATTTTGATGTTCATCTAATAATTGAAATGAACTTTTACAAAATATTAGGAATAATGATTTTAGAGCATATATTTATTATTATATTATTTATTATATATATTTATTTTGCAATTTGGTTACAAAAAAATCTGCCGCAAAGCGGGCAGATTCCATAGTTGGACGCTCTGGCCAATCATAGGCATTGTAAAAAGCATATATATAAGAACAACATAACTTGAAACTTGACCTAAAGAAGTGAACTGCAACGTTTACGAAACGTCGGCAAGATTCGTAGTTTTTCACACGATTGAAACCTGAAGAAACTCTTTTATCAATTATTCATTATTATAAATTTATTATTTTATTACTATAAATAATTTTTTGATTGAATGATTACAGGCATCGGACTCGGTTAAGAATTGATCTTTTTTGTTTAAAAATTGAACTACTTTGTTGAAAAGTGAACAATTTTGTTAGAAAGTAATACTTGTCAATTGAAAATTTAACTCTTTTGTTAAAAATTCGTCTTTTCATCTTAAAAATTTAACAATTTAATGGAAAATTTTTATCATTCTTAAGTAATATTTTTTTTTTTGTTGTAAATCATTTACAACCAAATCTCTGTAGAAATTTTACCACAATTTCACCAAAATTTGGTTGAAAATTTAGGTTGAGGATTCATGTATTTTGTTTAAAAGTTTCTTTTTAAAATATTATTTGTTGTTAAAATATTAACTATTACATTTTGTGTTAAAAGTTCTTTTTTTTAGGTTGAAGATTCCACTGTTTGGTTGAAAGTTCAATTACTGTCTTAAAAGTTAATTTTTTTGGTTGAAGATTTATAATTTTAGTTGAAATTTTTGTTTGTTTTGTCAAAAATTGATATTCTGGGGCAGAAAATTCAAATTGTTTATAAAAAAATTTGTTTTTGTATTGAAATTTAACTTTATTGAATAAAAATTTAAATGCACTCTTTTTGGTTAAAATTGGTCTTTTTTAGTTTGAAAATTCCACCATTTAGTAAATTTTTTTAGAAACTAGCATCAAAACCATTGACCATATTATTTATGCAGTTGGAAATTTATGTAATTTGTTAAAAATCTATCTTGTTGGTAGAAAAGTAATCTTTTTGGTTTAAAATTTAATTATTTGATTAGAAATGTATGTGATTTGTGGAAAATTCGTCTTTTTGGTAAAAAATAAACTTCTGTGTTGAAAATTTATTTTATTTTTGATAAAAATTAATTTTTGAAATTGATAATTGAACTATTTAGTTAAAAACTCAACTGATTTGTTAAAAATTAATCTTTTTGTTAAAAATTTATATTCTGGGGTAGAAAATTCAACTGGTTTGTAAAAAGTTTGTTATTGTATTGAAAATTAACTTTCTCAAATAAAAATGTAATTAAACCCTTTTCGGTTAAAAATTGAGCTGTTTTAGTTTAAAAGTTCTACTATTTAATAAAAGTTTTTAGAAACTAGCATTACATCCATTGATTACACTATTTAGTTGGAAATTTATGTAATTTGTGGAAAATTCGTCTTTTTAGTTGAAAATTTAATTATTTGGTTACAAATTTATGTATTCCGTTGAAAATTTGTCTTGTTTGTAAAAAAATAAACTTCTGTGTTAAAAATTTATTTTATTTTTGATAAAACTTTATTTTTTAAACTGAAGATTGAACTATTTGCTTGAAAATTCAACTGACCAGGCGTCAGGCGTTTAGAAGATTGGTCGAGTATTCTTTTGAATGCCTCAATAAACCAGGCACTTGGACGGTAGGTAAAGATTTCGTCCGGAATTCTCCTGATTCTTTTTTATATTAAAAAATTATTTTGATAAAATTTAAATAATCAGTTTCTTTTTTATTAATTGAAATTCGTACTGTAAAAATAATAAATGTTTTTATTGATGCAGTATTATTTTTATTGAAAGCAAGTTGATGTTCATGAACGAGAATCATTAAATTCTAAAGATTCCTGTTTTCTTGAAGAGAGAAGAACTTGATCTATTAGAGTAATTGGAAAACAGGGTGTCTCATATTAACGATTATTGATCATACAACAGGAAGCAAGATCCTGGCTCGTGTCTCAGGTCCCATCAACTTTAAACCGCAAAAAGATTTTCTTGAAATCCCTTAATCAACGTGATAAGTTCACCGTTAAATTTGTAACTCAATTACCTATTTTTTTCGCTTTTATATTTCATATTTAATTAAAGTTCAATTTTGTTTTACTATAAGTTATTATTCAGGGTGATTGCAAAACTTCGTTTTTGAAATTCCCTGGCGTTTACATTTTCCCTGATCATTAATATTTTAAGACCAAAATTCTAATCTTGTGATATTTTTAATGAACATCGAGTCTCTTAATAAAAAAATAAAACAGTTTAAAATAATCAACTTTTAAGGTTATCAAAAAGAAGAATTTAAGTAAATTCCAAAAATTCAAGAGAATTAAAAATATTATAATAAGAATTCAGGGTGAATTATAAATAAATTCAAATGAATTGCAATAAATATTTGAAAATCTCTTTAAATTTTTAAACAACTACGAAATTTCTTATACTCGTGAATAAATTCTTTGAAAATATCTTAAAACCTTATAGATCCTGTAAAATCGTTCTATATCTTTTGAAATCCTAGAAAATTCTTCACAACCGCATCACATTTTTTCAAATCCCTTGAAAATATTAAAATTCTTAGAAATCCCTTGACATTTTTAAAATCTTTTGAAAATGCCTTGGAATTTTTGAAATACCCTAAAACATTTCAAATCCCTTATTTTTTTTGAAATCCCTTAGAACTTTTTAAAGTTTTTGGAAATTCCTTGAAATTGTTTAAATTGGCCTAAAATATATTTCAAATCCTTTGAAATCATTTGAAATCCCTCAAAACTTTCAAAAGCTCTTGATAATTCCTTGGAATTTGAATAATACTCTACGATCTTTAAAATTCTTTCAAAAAACTTCAAATTACTGAAGTATATTTAAAATACTCTAAGATATTTAAAATAATTTCCCCAATACCCGCGCCGAAACTTGCGACTTACACGCTCCTTCAGAGGAATCTAAGATGGTCTTTTC
>JAUELO010000085.1:3855879-3870754 GCA_032357855.1 Amphibolips quercusostensackenii | reverse complement strand
TTAAGTACTATACTGCTACAAAAAAAAAAAAGATTTTTCCCCATACATGTTTTCGCATGAACCCACTTTATGGCTCGAGTCAGAATCCAGTCCGGTGGTAAGTTTAAGCATAAAAAATGCGATGTAGTCCTTGTCGCTTTTCGGCTTTGGTGATTGAAAGCACGCGATACTTATTTACACTCATCTTATAATCTCTTATCGTGATAAGGGAAGCGATACCCTTCATCAGAACCAGTCCCGTATCATTTATTTTAATTTGAAATTTAATTAAAGATAAATAATGCTGATGAATAATGCTGATTTTTAATTTATCAGTAGCATTTCACGTATAGGTATCAGTGTTCGGGAGTAACCCCTTAAAATAGCGTATTTACTAAAAAAAAATATTGTGGGCGTCACTTTCATGCATAGTTACAATTAGTTACAACTAAAAGATTACGCGCGCTACGCAGGCACTAATTGCCCTTTGCTTTTCCAAAATGTATTAACATCTGTTAATTTCATTCAAAATATCCTGAAAATCTTGCAATTATCATCAGTAACAACACTTTCTAGCATGAAATAATATTAATAATAAATCATTATTTTATTTATATATTTTGCCACTTTTATTTATTAACGTATAAAGCCAAATACTTACCAAATACTTGAAAATTCATTTATGCATTTGTTTAAATATGCATAAAAAATATTTTTTGTGAATTTGACTTGAATGCTCTTGAATGCAAGGATGTCAACAAAGCAATTAACTTCTTATTCGTGAATTTTCTCATACGGGAAAAAGTCAGTAATACATTTATACATGCTTTTTTTATCTGCTCTACTGATAATCTATAAACAAGAAGCACATAACACAAAAGTCTAGCGTAAAATCCTACAATCTCCCGTTTTAGAGATAAAAAAATATCTTCATTCTTTATCACTTGAATGCACACTAAATGGGCCAAAAAGAATAGCGGAAGGTCGACAAAATAAAAATATAGAAATTGCGAGTAGTCTGCACCATAGATTTTTTACAAAAGTATTAAAAGTTTATATATCTATATATCCTTAACGAAAATTAATTATGATTGTAGAGTAATTCGTTAAACCTCAATTTCCTTTAGTCTGCAACTATTTGCAGTTTTATTATTTCTATTTTATTAAAAAATGGAGAAATTTCCTTATTTTTCACCAATTACCTCAAAATTCAGAAATAAAACATTTATCTTTTTCAGCAGGGGAATTATTTTTTAGTTTCCAACTATTGCTTTCGTTGACTTGCAAAACTTTCGACCGTCCTCATAGAAGCATGGTATTTTCAGAATTATGAAGTTTAGGGTTTGAGAAAAATCCCTCAGAATATCTTGAAAATGGATGATTCTAAAAATGTTGTCATTTTCATAAATCTATTTTTACAAATTACTTTTTAATATTAAAACAATAGTTTGTTGTGTTTTTTTTTAAACTAGTGTCATTTTAGTTTGAACTTAAGTGTAATTGTAACTGCTATTTTTTTGGTAACGTACCGAACATTTAACTAAATCTAAAAAAATATTTTTGTGGTAATTTGTAAGAATTTCTAACGCAAAAAAGTTAAGAAGTGCTTAAAGATAATGCAAACTAATTTTAATTTCACAGTAATATATAAAACTTGAATTACCATTAGTTTGCATTTATTTGCAAGTTTATTATTTCTATTTGATTGAAAGATCAAGAAATTTCCAAATTTTCCACCAATTACCTAATTATTTAAAAATGCTAAGAATGACTTTTTCACCAGGGAATTATTTTTAGCTTCTAACTATTGATTTTTTGGACTTGCAAAATTTTCGAACATCCTCAGATTAGCAAGGCATTATTTTCAGAATTTGGAAGTTTTTACTTTAGAAAAAAGACGCAGAAATGTTTTAAGATCAGATGATTCTAAAAATGTTCGAATTTTTATCAATCTTTTATTTTTGAATTATAATTTATGTTTTCAATTTCAAATGGCATTTTAGTTTGAAAGTTCGTTCCTTGAAAGTTTTAAAGCTTCAGATTTAAATTGAAAAGCTAATTAATTCTTGCAATTGATGAATGTAAATAAAATTTTACTAATTTCTTTTTCGACAAAATCCTAAAATTTGACGTGATTGCAGAAAAACAATGTTTGTGTTTATATGGTACTATCATATGCAATAATAAAATTTAATTCCCGGAAATTAATTTCTTTTCTTTTATAAATTACTGATCTAAAGTTACGCTGTCGGCTTACGCTCGACATTAATTAAAATCCTCATCTGTTGGGTGTGTATATTTAAGTAAAAAGATTTTCATCATATTTTATCCCTGGAAGCGTGCATTACTTCGTCGCTTCTGGGCAATTTTAAAGAAGTGTCGGAGCGAAATGCAAAGCTGCAATTAATTTGCCGCGTTGGTCCCCGGGCTTAACACCGCAAATCAATCATATTATATTGGATTGACGCCAGAGGTGCCAGAGGTAAATTTTGAATGCATAAAACTAAACTTAATAAAGTCATCAGTCGAGTTAGTTGGTACTGCGAAGGAAGGATTATTGATCCGTTGCTACCGTCCATCACGAAAAAAGATGTAATAATAGCATAATAATAATTATCCACAATACTAGCTTCATCAATCTCGCGCTAACCGCGCGTATAGTTTTTTCTTTTAATTTGAGGGTTTATATAAATTCCAATACAAAATAAAAGTTTATATTAACTATTTTTAGAAAAGTTTTTAAACAGCTGAATTAGAACTAAAATTAGATTCGGAGGTCTCAAAACAAGAAAATAAGTAGGTATTATCAGTTAGTTTCAAAGTTATATAATGGATATAATTTTCCTAAGATTGATAAGAATATTCAAACAGATTTTTGAAGATTTCAGATGCTTAAAAAAAGAATCCAGTAAAATGAATTGAAATTTTGTTATTTTACAAGATTTTACAAAATATTAGAAATTTCTTCTGTCAGTTTACAAGATCTTTTGAAGTTTTAAGATATTTGTATAAACATTATAAATCATTTAAAATTTTCGCAGAAATTTAAAAAAAATTTCCTTTTTGAAGAACCTTTTAAATATTTCCTAAGCTTACTTAAAGTTTTTCTAAAATTCTCTAATCTTGCAGAATTTAAAAATTTTCCTTCAGAATCTTTTACATTCTTTTTCGAAGTTTCAGGAAATCACTTGGAATCTTGATTAATTTTTTTGATTCTGTTTAAACCTTTCAAAATTTCTAAAGAGCTTTTTTTTTGAATTTATTGAAGTCTTCTCGAAAATAAACTTATTTTCGAATCTTTTTGAAACTTCTAAATATATTTTTTTTAAATACAGTGTTCCTAAAACTATTTTAAATGCTGCTAAATAAAAAAAAAATACTTTAAAATCTTCCAGACACTTTTTAGGCATACTAAATCATTTTTAATTGTCCCAGAAATTAATGTCAGCAACTGTTTTGCTACCGGTTCCGACCATTTTTTTGTTTGCCGGTAGCGACAGTGTACTTTGTAAATTAAGATATCCAAAGTTTTTGTCCCTAACTTTATTTTCCTTAGCTCATGAAAAATCTGAAAAAGTTGACAAATTATAGAATAATAGTAAAATGTTAGGAACGGAATAAATTTCCAATAATGAAAAATCAATTACAATTAATTTTTTTTTGTCTTTTATCGATAATATTCAGAAACATTTAGGAATACATTCTATTGTGAAATGAAACAACTAATTTAAAAATTTTTATTTATAAAATTAAAGGTGCAAAAAAATTGTATTCTTCATTAATAGATATACAAACTGAAAACAAAATATTAGCTTAAGAGGAAAAAGACTTAAATAAAAGTTGTAGCCCTTAAAAAAAACGTCTTTTATGTTCTTCAAGCTTATCGTCTAAACAGAAAAAAACATACATTTTATAGTTTTAGGGAGATACGGACTTTGAAAATGAAGTTTTTAGGTATTTTCTTCATCATTTTTATAATCAGCGAGTCAAAATACATGCAAATAAATCGGAGGTAGGTAATTTTCGGGACTTTATCCGTACTATTTATATGTGAAATTAAATAACTGTTCTTTTATTTGCGAACGTAGCTTTATAAATAAGGACAAGTCATTTTTTAATGGCACGAGTTCTTAGAAATTTAAATAACATGTATAATTGAGGGAGATTTTGCAAAATAATGATAACTGGATACTATTGAATATAGTTATTATGATTATAGAATATTAAAACAAATAATTAAAACTAAACATATAATAAATCATTTTGTAAATTAATTTCTAAAGCCCATAAATTTAAATAATATTTATAACGGATTTTTAATTATTGAAATACTTAAAAATTAATGCATATTCAATATAATAATATTTTTAATTTAAGATATTTGCCTACATCAGCGAAAATATTAAAAAGAATTTTGATATGAATAAGTATAACACCAGTACTATAAATTTACTTTACGAATGAAAAAGCATTGTTACGTACATTTATATTGCAATTTAAAAAAAAACACTAAGCACGATCGCGAAAATTCCCTGGCTTTAGAAACAATTCACTCAAATTTCCAGGATTTTCCAGGTATGTATATAGAAATCCTCTGACAACTACAGGTGTTCCAGGTAAGTAGAACCCTAATTTTTTATTTGAAAAATAATTTAAGTTAAATTAAAAAAACTTAGTCTACACTGAAAAATGTTGACTTCAGTGTCTTGAAATTGTCCAATACTATTTTTTACATACCAAACCGATCACCAAATTCTATTTTGAAATGGAAAATAATCCACTGTATGAGTGGTACATACCCGAAACAAAAATGAATTTATGTAATAAAATAATGTATATATTTTTCAATATAAGATAATTATAGATAAGATATTAAGTTTAAATTAAATGTATCCTATGATCTTATTCATTAACTTTTTCGAGTGTCAACATAAATTCTAAAGAAAATTTCCTGAAGATGCAAGGTTCGTCTGGGTATCTCTAGACTTTTAAACATTTTTATTTAACGTTGTTCACGAAATAATTGGTGTATAATGAATGAATTGAAATAATTAAAGGCGAATTAGAAAAATTGTATGTGCTCTGAGAACAATTCCAAATTTGGAAAAAGTCATTTTATTCACTAAGTTTAAAATGAGTTTCAAAAAATGCAAGTGCTTAAAAGAAATCTGATAAAACGCCTAAAAATTCAAGATGAGTTTAAAGACTTCAATATTAATTAAACGAAAAAAATTCACTGTATTGAGCAGAATTGATAGAATTTAGACCAATTTAAGTGAATTCAAAAGAACTCATAAGAACTTCAAAAAATCTGATATAATGTTTAAAAATTCAAGGTGAGCTGAAAAGACTTTAGTATAAATTAACCAAAAATTGAAGAGAATTCTAAGGAATTTAAGAAAATTTAGAATAATTCAGCATAAATTAATATGACTTCACGGTGAATTTCAAATAAATTTAAGTAGATTGGAAAACAATATTTTTAAAATCTCTCAAATTCTTATAAATCTACGACTTCCCACACTTTCTGTGAATAAATTCATTAAAATTCATTAAAATAATATAAAAATAAAATCCCGTCCATTCTATGACATGTAATGATATTTTCTAAAATCCTAGAGAATTTATTAAAATACCATTAGAGTCTTCAAAATCTCTTAAAATCATTAAAGTTCTCGGAAATTTTAGAAATAAATCAGTTGAATATTTCACTAAAAATGATGACTTTTTAACATAATAGTTGAATTCTTAATCAAACTCTTGAAATTTCACTCTACAAAGATAAATTTTTAATCAAATAGTCGAATTTGAAAACGATTACACTTAAAATCAAAACAGTTGCATCTTCAACCAAATAATTAAATTTTTTAGAAGACAGCTGAATTTTGAACAAAAAAAAGATAAATTTTCTACAAAAAAGATGATTTCAACCGAATGCTTGAATTTTATACCTACAAAGATGAATTTTTAATCAAATAGTTGAATTTTGAAACGAAAACAAAAATTGAAATTCAACCAAATACAGTTGCATTGCCAATCATATAGTTGGATTTTCATGCCAAGAATAAGCATTTCTTCAGAAGATAATTGAATTTTTAACTCCAAAAGTTGAATTTTCAACCTTTGAAGATTAATTCTTAACCCAAAAATACGTTTAAATTTGGTATTTAAAAAAATTCATTTTTAACAAACAAAAAAAGGAATATTTAACTACAGGGATTTTTCAACCGAAATTTTGAATCTTCGACGAAAAAAAATAAATTTTGAACAAAGTGGTTCAACCTTCAACTAAGTAGTTCTTCCCGGCAAAAAGGATGAATTTTTAACAAATAATGTAATAGTGGATATTTCACCCAAAAAAGTTTTTAGTTTTAAATTAAAAACAGGGTTATTTAACCAAAAAAGACGATTTTTCAACAGAATATTTGAATCCTTAACCAAATAAGATTAATTTTCAACCAAACAGTTGCATTTTTACCCAAAAAGAGTAAAGTTTTTTCTAAAGCAGATGAATTTTTAAATCAAAAAGACAATTTAAAACAATAGTTTAATTTTTCAACAAGAAAGATTTTAGTAAAATTTTTAACGTCAGAACATAAATCTTTAACAAAAAGTTAATTTCATAACAAAATAGCTGAATTTTCAACATAAAGAGACGAATTTTTAACAAAACAGTCTAATTTTTAACCAAAAGAAAGACTTCTTATCATCGTTTTATGAATTTTCAACAAAATAATAAAACTTGTAACTAAAAATGTGATCATCAAGAGGAAACAGCTACTAAAAAAAAAGAAATATAAATATATTTCCCTGACAAATTTTTTATTTTCCCTGAAAATAAAAACTAATAATATTTAAAGACCAGAATCACTGAGTTTTTCCTGACTTTCCTGGACAAATAAAATGTCCTGACTGAATTCGTCATAGACTTTCCCTAATTGAAATATTTTAATAATTTATAAAATGTTTGAATGAATCGATTTGCTTGAAGCAGAAATTATTACTTGTCCCATTTATGTGCTCAGCACCTGTTTTCAATAAAAAAAATGTGATCGTGTCTTACATGCAAATTGTCTTTCAGTCTATGTTCGGAACTTTGGAACATAAAAAGAGGCAAACATGACGAGTCCCTTCGTGTTTGAAAAAAATTAATTACGAAAAATTGTCAGTCAGGAACCGCTTTCGACCTACATGATGAATCAAGATGCCCATCTACTCCCTCTTACGATCCAGTTATAAAATAAAGGCACTTCACTTCATACTTTTTAATCTTTTCATAATATATTTCAGCGCTTGTTGCACTGCCCTAATGGAGAAATAATCAATGCATACTTCAAGGCTTGTTCAAAACTTAATTTCACCCTTTCTGTGTTGGTCAGCGGTTGCAATTGAGACATCAAGAAAAAGAATTTTCCCATGCAAAAAATATTCATTTGAAGAAAGATATTTTAAAGTGCTTGAATCCACGAAAGTTTTTATATATAGATTAAAGTAAAGCAGTGCGATATTCAGAACATTATTCTTCTCTACCTGGTACTTCATTATTTCAAAAAAATGTACACGCAAAACGAAATTTTTTCCACGAAGTCGAATTTTTAACCAAAAAAGACTAAAAAGAAAAGATGAATTCTCAACAAAAAATATAATACTTAATAATATTTTACTATTAAAACAAAAACTATTTATCTTATGAAAATATAGTCCCAAGAGGAGTTAGAGATCTTTTTTAGGTGAACAATTTTCCGTCTTTACATTTTTTCGCATCTTGCTTAGTTTAGTCGAAAAATGGAATTTATAATTTAAGGAAAAGTATTTTTGATGGATTAAACCAGAACTGTTAGTCAAAAATGGCTGGTTTACGAACTCGTCCTTTCTTTTTATGCCTTAAAAAGTATTTTCAACCAGATGGTCGAATTTTTAAATAAAAAAGATTAAACTTCAACCAAAAACAGTTGCATTTTTAACCAAATAATATATTTTCTAGAAGAAAATCAACAAAAAAAAGATGAATTTTCAATACAAAAGAACAAATTACCTGTCCAAATAAACCAACATTAAACAAAACAGTTGAATTTTCTACTTAAAAAGATGAATTTTTAACGAAATATTACAATTATTAACAAAATAATAAAATTTGCAACACAATAGTTGAATTTTTAACCAAATAGTTGAATTTTCAACCTACAAAGATGAATTCTCGAACAAAAATGTAAAAGTTGATATTTCAAACCAAAAAGATGACTTTTCTACCACATGCGATAAATCTTAAAACTAAAAAGACGATGTTTCTATAAAATAGTTGAATTTTCAACCAAAAGAATTAATTTCTACCCAAAAAGATTATTTTTGTACCGAAAAGACGAATTTACTACAAAGTATATGAATTTTTAAACAAATAATTGAATTTTAAACTGAAGAAGATAAAATTTTAACCAAAAATTAAGAGGGTTCAATTCTTAGTTAAACGATTTAATATGAATAATACAAATTTTCAGCAAAAAAGTTAATGTTTAACCAAGAATATTAGTTGTCAACCAAAAAAAGATATTCTTAAGCAAATAAAAAAACAGTTGAATTCAACCAACAGAGACCAATTTTCAACACAAGAGTTTAATCCTCAACCAAAGATGATTAATTTTAAACCAAAAATTTTTGCATTTTCATCCAAAAAATCTGAAATTTTTACTAAAAAAGATGACATTCTTCAACTTCAAATATGGATTTTCAAAAATTAGTTAAATTTTCAACCAAGGAAGATTTCAGATGAATTTTCAACACGAAAATATAAATTGCCAACAAAAAGTTATTTTTCTACCAAAATAGTTAAATTTTCAACCCACAGACGAATTTTCAATTAGAAAGAATAACTTTTTAACGAAATTTTTAATTTTGAACTAAAAATATAATCGTCAAGAGATAAAAACTACCCAAAAGAGATAGAAATAAGAGGAAAATAAATTAGTAACAAGAATATTGTATCAGGGTGGCCCCCAAACTTCATATTCAAAATTCCCTTATTTTTTCTGGCCATTAATATTCAAAGATCAGAATTTTGGAAGATTTTTTTTCAAAATTCTTGAATTTCCTCTTACTTTCCAATTTTTCTATAGTAAATAACTATAAGATGTTATACTTCTCTATCAGTATGTAATTTGTATTTAGAGCTCGAACCTAAATCCCTTTATTAGTACAACTTTTGCTCAGAATTGAATTTACACGTCGCCATAAATAAATTATTATAAATGTAATTTATTAAGACCATTATGATTTAGGAAGGATTACATTTGGAGATTTTCTGAGAGGAACTGAAATGTGAATCAACAAGGCCCTCCTGGCTCTAATGAAATCGTTCGGTCATGGCTGGCGGACTTTAGTGGCTGTAGCTTGAGAAATTTAAGACCATAAATTTTCATCGTTTTGCAAATCGTAAGTCGAAATCGTAAGATAAAGTTGCTTGGAGACGAAGACGTTACAAGTCTTCTCCAGCATTCTTCTTTCCTCCATCTCCCCCCACCAATTTCTCTTTTTCTCCACTTGAATTTTTTTATATTTTTTTCCAATTCCATCCCGTTCCCTTTAATAAAAAATAAAGGCCGACCGGTCATGCAGCCGAGGGTTTATGATAAGCCTTATTATGCCTCTTCAATGCGAGTTCAGTTCTCGTTTTGAGGGCGATTTATAGATCGTCAGATTTTTACCAATGAGGGTGATCTGCATCGAGGAACTTTTGGCTTACGATATATATGCGCTTGTAAAATGTGTTTTTCACGAAACCGGCTTTTAATTACCTAGTATTTAAATATTACATAAGCTGTAATCGAAGAATTTCACATTAGTAATTAATTTATCGATTCCAGTCTGAATCTTAAAGAAGAGTGTGCGTTAAACGTAGAATTTAAGCAAATGTTTCAAAATATATAGTATCGGTGGAAATTAACTACACACCTATTTTTTCACCTGTTGCTAAGGCCCCTCAACTGTTATAATATAACCTTAAATTTCGTTGCTCATTAGAGCATGAGAGGCAATAAAATTATGCGTCTAATAAGCCCCAGTTGAAGATAAAATGTCAATTTTATAAAAAGACTAGCAGAAATTTACCCGGGCGTTGTCCGGACAGTAGCAGATCTTAGCATATCTTTTCAAAGTTATACACAAAATAAACGAAAAGATACAAACGTCATAAATTGAACTTAAATAAACTTGTTATGCGTTATTTATTTATTCTTGCTTTCATGGTGAAAAAACACTGAATATTGTTTGTCTAAACGCACTAGATAATTACTGAACTAACAGAATGATGTGGATCTCATATAAAAATAAGTTATTCTTCTTATGTTATTATTTTTTTAATATACAACCATAAAATATACAATCATACAAATATACAACCACAAAACCAAAATGTACAATTCGCAGCAGTTTTATTCATTCAATACAAACTTTATTCGCGATATAAACAAGCCATTCCTTTGAACTAACAAAGAAACCAAAATTTTAGAGGATTTTCCTTTATCACCAACACGTTCAAAATATCAACAGAAAATTAGCCGAATTTTTCTTACTTTTTAAATACTGATAGGAAAAAAAATGTAACATGAGAAATTTGATTTTTTATCTCAAATCAACATGTCAAGAGCTTCAATTTGAGTAACGTGTCGAAAATCGGACTAAAAGATAAGCCTTCAACATAGGGATCTGCATAACCGACTCTTTCTCATTTTTTATGCCACTGCTATCAAAAAAATAAAAACATAAAGTATTAAATTTCGTTTATGACCACAATGCTGCATGTGAAGAGCTGTAATTTGAGCCATCCTTGAAGAAAATCGGACTAAAAAAAAATTTCTAGCATAAATGGCTAAATAGACAGATTTTCCTCATTTTTTTGATTTTTCAATAATTGATATAAAAAAAAACAACCATAAAATAGGAAATTTTGATTTTCATCCTAATTCCACATGTCAAGATCTACAATTCGAGCTATTCTCGAAAAAAATTGACCTAAGAGAAAAGCTTCCTCTGCATAGGGGTCCAAATATGAAATAACCAAATCTGCATCATATTATGGGGCGAATACAAAATTTCAGGGTCGTGGCTTGAATGTTTTTTTTTAAGTGAGGTAAGAAACGGTTAGACGCTGGCAAACGATTATAAGGATTTCTTATGAAAACCTAGAAAAGTAAAAATTTTCGCAAGCACTTACAAAATATCATAAATAAATTCGATAGATATTGGAAAAAGCGTCAAATTTTAAAGTTTTCGAAAAATTGCAATAACCCTAAAAATAGTTATCATTTCAGCAAGTTCTTAGTCTAATTTTAAAACTTATTCTTCGTATTATTTCACTAAATTATTAAGACATTAAAAAAAATTTTCCCCAAGATTCAACCTCGGAGTCAAATTTGAAGGAAAGAAGTAGCAAACATTTAAATAATAATTGTACTGACCTTATGATTGAAAAAAATTCAAAACAATGGGATTTTAATTAATATTTGTAAGTTTTTAAAAAAATATGATCAATAATGATTATTTTTAATGTTTATAAGTATTTACACATTTTTAAATTTTCGCGACTTTTTTGTGCCAAGTTAAACCCTATGTTAGAATCTAGGGGAAAAATTCTAGAAATATCTGAATAGTTTAACAAAATAATTAAATTTTCATTAAAGTATGCTTTAATTTTCGACAAAATAATTAAGTTGGTAACCAAATACTAAAATTTTTTACATTCAAAGATAAATTTTCAACCAAATAGTGAAATCTTCAAATAAAAAACGTTAGACTCTGATGAAAATAAAATAGTTGATACTCCAATAAAAAAAGTAATTGTCAACAAAATAGTTAAATTTTCGAGAAAATAGTTTAATTTTCGATGAAGTAATTAAATTTTCAATAAAATACATAAATTTTCAAACAAATAGTTGAATTTTCAACTAAAAATATGATAGTTAAATTTTCAGTAAAAAAAATGATTTTTGAGCAAGGAAACGAATTTCTACCAATGACGAATTTCATACTCCAGATAAAAATTTTTAAGTAAAATAATGGATCTAAAACCAGAAAAATATTTTTGGAACAAAACAGTTCAACTGTTACCCAAGTTGTTGATTTTTTAATAAATAAAAAATCAATTTTGAACCAATAATTGAATGGTTACATTTAAAGTTGAAAAAATTAATTTTTAACCTAAAAAATGAGTTTTTGACAAACTTGTAGAATAAAAAAATAAATAAATAAAATATTAGATAAAAAAAATGAATCCTTAAGCAAAATTATGAATGTTAAAGTGAAATAGTTAAATTTTCAGTTTGAGAAATTAATTTTTAACAAAAAAAGATGAATTTCCAAAAAAAAATTTTTTTTCTACCAATTGGTGCAACCTTTAAACAAGTATTTGAATTTCCAACCAGAAAGGATAGATTTTTAACGAATAATGTCATACTAGATATTTATACCAATAAAGATTTTAATTTTCAATAAAAAACAATTTACCTTCACCAAAAAGATGGGATTTCAAACATAATGATTGAGTCCTCAAGCAAAGAAGATAATTTTCAACCAAGCTGTTGCATTTTTGAGCAAAGAAGATGACTTTTCCGTCAGAGGATATTAATTTTATAACAGAAAATATAGATTTTCAAACCGAAAAGACAAATTTAAAAAAAAAGAACAAACAAGAATATATCAGTGTGATCACAAACTTTATTTTCCAAATTTCCGAACTTTTCCCTCATCAATTTTTTATTTTCCCTGGTTATTGATATTCAAAAACCAGAATTTTGATCTTCTAGCATTTTTAACATAGAATCTGTTATAAACGCAATAAAACAATTTCAAATTAAAATTTTAAAATTTGAAGTTTAGTTTTGTTGCCCCAGAAATTTTTTCTGACATTCCCTGACTTTTCCCTGATTTTTAGGTTTTCCTTGACCTACGGCTATGCTGTCAAAGTATACATCTAAAATATTGATGAGTACTGATAATAATAAAGTGTCAAGGAAAAAAATGCTTTTCCCAAGTCAATTAAATTATAAAAAAATAACATCGTCCCTGGTGCATCATTCAATCATAATTCCATTGAACTTGATTGATCCGGTGAAACGTTTTTCAGAGTCCGTTAACAGATCGTATTGAGTTTTCGACTTTTTAAAAGATATGAATTGATGGTTACATGTAATTACCAAACAGGCAAATGCATGTACCACCAGAGGGTCACCTGTATTTTATGATAATTTCCATTCCCGGTTTCAATTTCGATTAAAAGGATCATGATGAATTATAAACTCATGAAGATCAGACCCACAAAAAAAGGTAGCGACTACGATCGAGTTTTCGTTAGGACCAAAATGCTTTTAATGGACACCCAGAAGGCCCTCAGAGTCCACTTTTCAATTAATGGCGTGTCCGTAATTTTCGTCAGCTTCAAATGAGTGTATGATGTTCCATCTGGAGTTCTGGATGGCGATTCGTCATAATTGTCTTGTGCACATATTTCTACCGGTGAAACAGGATTTTTGCGCGGTCTTCTTATTGAGGCTGTATGCTTGATTATATATGGATGACTAATTGACTATAAGCTCGATTGCCAGCCCATTTATCATTAATTCGGCTTAACTCTCGTCGCTATGGCCAACCCTTTAACCTAGTACTTTCCAGTGAGAGAAATCGTCTAGACTTGTGATGAATTGCCTAGATCTAGTGCCATTATGTTCCTGCGAAAATTGAATGAGAAAAGTCAATATTAAAAGGAGAAACATACGTAAATTCGCCAAAGTTATAGTTAAGGTGGAGAAGACTTACGGATAATTGTAGAGAGAAATTTCGGAAAACTATAAGATCTAGCAAAAAAAGTAAACAATTAATTGTTATTTTGAAGTTTTGGATACTTTATTTTCGATTATTTACATCTGAATAGAAAGCATTACTGTAATAAACAAAATCTTCTTTATGTTTTGCATCATTCTTTAAAATGACACATTTATTATTACATTAAGTAAGTTGAGATAATGTAAATTCTGTAAAACGAACTTTAAGACATTTATCATAAACTGTGAGCCGATGTGTAAAAACGTAATTAGCGTTTTTCCTTGTTTTTTTTTTTAGTTATATGTGTCTCAATTTTGCACTTTATTATTAGTTTAAAAAATTACAAAGAGTTACCATAAAAGTTTACAAAATTAATATTAATTTCTCAGGGTCGGTTTTATATTTTACGAAATGGATTTTTTAATATTACTTGTTGTTTCAAAGTTGAGATCTTGGCAGAATCCAAGAAAATAAAATAATTTTATTTATACTTTTTTCCCAATATTTCTGAAACAGTGGTAAAAAATATTTCAATCTAATATGATTGGATGCAAGAAGAAGGTGGAAAAAAACAGCACAAGAAATTTTTTTGAGTTTGACATTTATGATGCTGGTATTAGCAGATAAATTTATTGCCTACGTTATGTTTTGGTTAGTAAATTTCATACATTTCACATCTTATTATTGGTTGGTAATAAATTGACAACATTCAAATCGTTACACGCTTTTGTTATTCAATCGTGTAATATAATAATAGTAATAATAATAATAATTTTACGCAGAGAAACAAGAATTTTTAATTTAAATTCATGGCTACAGATTTCTTAAAGCTTTTAATAAATTATCGGCATTTTTCTGTATTTTTTAAGGCGCAAAAAATTTCCGTTAAATTCCCGGAATTCGCGGGTTGCTAGGCACCCTATGCTTTTGTAAATGATATAAGATATAAAAAAAAAGTAAACAAATATTATTCAATTGTGAACGACTGCATTTTGACTTCCAAAAGCCTCTTATTTTTGAAAGTTGATTTTCAGAGTGCTTCAGTTAAAAAATGCTGGATCTTTATTCGCAGAAAAATTTATGTAGC
>JAUELO010000085.1:3726856-3737451 GCA_032357855.1 Amphibolips quercusostensackenii | reverse complement strand
AGAAGATAGAAAAAGAGATAGACAAAGATTTAAATTTATATTAAAGAAATAGAATGAAAGCATCAAATCTATTACTTGAAATTTAATATACATTTGAATATCTAAAGCTGTACATTGTATATTAAATATAATATACAACTCGGTATAGCAGCATGCTTGAAATGTCAAAGTGCTTTCATCTCATTAAATCTTGTCAAATATTCGCAATTGAAGCAATAATCTAGAATTCATGGGTTGAATTGCTTTTTATGATTAAAGTGCAACGTACATGTGTAAGTTTTTCTAAAATTAAACAAACCGGAAAATTGCCTTTCTTGGACATACTAGTTTCAAAAAGATCTGATAACATTTTAGGCCATGAACTTCACAGAAAACTCACCCATGCATAACTTCCATGACTTACAAAAGAAATAACAAAACGTTAAACAAATCCTAATACAGAACAATTACACAAAAAAATTGATAAAGTAATAAGAAAATACACTAAAAATAATAAGTCAACAAAACCTACTAAAGAAATAGAGAGAGAAATGACCACTATCCTACCCTACATCTAAGGTATCACATAACAAATGGTAAGAATTCTCAACAAACACATCATTCAAACCATTTTCAAACTACCTGCGAAAATAGGACAACTTCTAAACAACCCTAAAGATAAAAAGGCACCTCTCAGTGATCCGGAAGTATATAAAATCTCTTGCTCTTGTGGCAAAGTCTATATGGGAGAAACTAGGAGAGCGATGAGCCAACGTGTAAAAGAACATGAGAGTAAAGTCAGGCTAAACATTTCACGCAATCAGCACTAGCTGAGCATCATATCGAAACAGAACATAGTATTTTATTTGACAAAACAACAGTCATCGCAAAAACATACAATATTTTTTCAACAAAACATAGAGAAGTAATTGGAATCTTAAAACACCCTAATAAAATCAAAAAGGACCATGGATATAATATCAAATCGATTTGGCTTTCCGTCCTCCCGGGTTTTTTTTTTTTTTTTAAGACTTGATTGGTCATTCAGTTTCGACCAGCGTTCACAATGGGGCGCTCTGACTCTGAAGAAGTGATCTGCAATGTTCACAAAACGTCCGCAAAATTTGTAGTTTTACACACGATTGAAACCCGAAACACATCTTTTTATTAATTTTTTTTTTTCATTAAATAGAATAAACTAAAGAAAAATATAAGGGTCCCCGGTTATGAAAGATAGAAAAAGAGATTGACAAAGGTTGAAATTTTGAATAGATAGATAGACTAAGGAATAAAAAAGATAGGAGTCCTCGGTCGCGAAAGGTAGAGAGAGAGATACAAAACTATTGAGATTGGGGATAGGAAAAGATAGCGTTTTAGGGATGTAAAGTGACCCATTGAAAGAAAAAAAATAATTCTATCTTTTCTTATTCCTAATTTCTACCTCTTTCAACCTTTCTACTTCCAGCATAGTTGATCAAATATATTACTTTTGCCCCACCGTTTGGCGTGAGAACGTGGATAAGACGCACTTTCTGTCTTCAGGAGTCAGGTGTGGTCAGGTACACTCGGCTAGTTTAGTTTTTTACCAAGAAGGGCGAGAAGATTTATCGCTTCGTAAGACCATTATATTGTTCATTAATGTCTCTACTCGGTCATCGTTTATTCTCAGTGTGCGATACACATATAGGTATAAATCTAGGCTTATAGTACCGATTTCAGGAAACTGGAAGTTCATCATCCTCACGACCTCTGTGGAAAAATAATTTCCTGGAGGAACAAATAAAGCTGGCTTTCAAAACAATTAACATGTCTTATAATTCGAGAAAAGCAATTAAAACTCTTTCTTTTGACACTCAAAGTAAAACTGAGAAAAAATTGGAGAATTAGAATTTTATAACAAAATTCTCGTCATCAAAGAAATATTACGTGAGTTCTGTAGAAATTTTGTTGTTTGAAAGAAAACTCATTTAAAAGAATAATACTTTCTTGGACTTTTCTTCTCAAAGAAATACTTCTATGATTCTAAGAAATCGTTTTTCGATCGGATTTTCGCTTTTCTTAACAAAAAATTATAATGCTACTAAAGGTTTGTCAAGCAAAAATGTTGGGAAACACAGACTTTACAGCTTAAAATAATCTCGAAACATGGGAAATACAGAAATTTTTCACGAAAATAGGGGAGTAATAGAGGAATAAATTCTTTTAAATAAGATTAATGTAGATGCCATATTAAATTCAATATTAAAAGCTTTAAATTCTTAATTTTCAATGAAATAGTTGACCTTTTAAACAAAAAAGACCAGTTTTTAACAAAATAGTTGAATTTCTAACCAAATAGTTCTATTTTCAACCTTAAAAAATGAACTTTCAACCAAATCGTTTAGTTTTTAATTAAGAAATTAAACTTCAACCAAAAACCAAATTGTTGAATTTTAAACCAGAGAAGTTGAATTTTCAACATAAAAAGTTAATTTTCAACCAAGAAAGATGAATTTTCTGTCAAAAAAGATGAATTTTCTGTCAAAAAAGTTGAATTTTCAACAAAAATATAATAGCTGATACATCAATCAAAAAAGAAGAATTTTCAACAAATCGAATTTCCAAACACAATAGTTAAAGTTTCAGTCAAAGAAACTAATTTTCAACCAAAAAAGATGACTTCTAAAAAGAATAATTTTCAATCCATAAAGGTGAATTCTCAACCAATAGCTGATATTTCAACTAAAGAATATTTTAATTTTGAATCAAAAACAACCTACAAAGGTGAAAATTTAACTAAATAGTCAAATTTTCAAACGAAAATAATAAAATCATTAAACCGGAAAGTTATATTTTAAACAAAAAAAGTGCTTTTTCAACCAAAAAAGATAATTTTTCTGGCAAAAAAGAAGAATTTTCAACGAAAAATATAATAGTTGATATTCCTACCAAAAATAAATTTTATTTTTAATGAAAAACAGTTTAATTCAACGGAAAAATACCAATTTTAAGCAAAATATGTACGTGAATTTCCAGTTAAAAATTAATTTTAAAAAAATCAATTTTTAAAGAAAATAAATAATTTAAAAAGAAAACACGAATCTTCTACAAAAATATGAATTTTCAACAACGTAGTTTTACCGAGTAGTTGAATTTTCAACCGAAAAATATTTTAATTTTAAATAAAAAAGAGTTGATTTCAGCCAAAAACGACAATTTTTCAACAAAATAGTTGAATTATTAACCAAAAAAGATTTTGTATTAAAAGAGATAAGTTCTCAACAAACCAGTTTCCTTTTCATGCTAAAAAGTTTAATCTTACAGAATGACGTTGACTTTAAAACCCGAAATGATTAATTTTCACTCCAAAAGAAAGGAATCTTTAAGAGAAAAGTTGAATTTTAAGAAGACAGTTCTCTCATCGCCGTTAGGTTACATTTTTTGCGTTACGTTTTAAAACATAATAGTCGTTTGCTAAATAAAAAGAAAGGTTCTTAATTATTCTCCAGAAATAAATCAAACAATATTTTGATGTAACACTGAATGCTTTTTCAATATTTTTTTTGTCATACAAATATAGAAGTTATTCAACGTAAGTACTAATTGAAGTTCATTAATTTAAAACCATTTTTCAGTACCACAAAGAATACAAAACAATACTAACAATAATAATACAGTATACAAATTTTAAATAACTATTTCATTTGTTAACAGTTTTTGAACACTTGAATTCGAGCTGAAATTAAATCTTTTTTTAATATAAATTTTTTTTAATTTATATAAATATAATTTTTATAAAATTTTTGATAAAATTAAAAAATACATTTGAATATTTCAGATGTTGCAAAAAAGAATCTTGAAGATTTTTAAGAAATTTATTTTATTTTATAGGATTTTACAAAATATTAAGCAAAACTCGAATCAGTTAAATACTTTTAACAGATATTTAGAACTGTTAAAAGTTGGGAAGAAATCAAGAAATATTTTATAAATTTTTGGAAATGTTTCCAAGTTTTCAAATACTTCTAATCTACTTACAACGTCTTAAATTTTTAAAAATATTTTTAATTGACTCAAATTTTTCTTAAAATTTTGAAACATAATTCAAAATGTAAAAAAATGCCTTATAATCTTCTAAATTTTCCCATGAATTTTTAGAAAATTTGTTCATTCTTCTGAAACCTTTCGCGATTCTTTTCAAGCTTCTAAATTCTTTTTTTTTTTGGAATCTTTAAAAATCTACATTTCCAGAGAACTTTCAAAGTTTAAAATTCTTTTTGAATTTCTTCAGTTCTTCTAAATATTTCTTGAATTTACTCGATTTCTTGTCTTTTTAATCTTACCAAAGATTTTGCTCTAAAATCTTCTATAATTTCAAAATTTTAGAAAATCGTTTGAAATGTTAAAAAAAATTTCCTAATGTTCTCATAAGTTTAATTTTTGAAAATAAAAAATAATTTGAAATTTTTGCACGAATCTTAATATAATTCCTTTTTTAATCTTTTCAGGTCTGCTAGATCTAAACTTTCCATACCTTAAAAATTATTCAAATTTTTTCTAAATTTCCTTTAAATTCTGCAAAATTGAAAAAATTGCCTTAAAATATTTTAGATTCTTCTTTGTCAATTTTAGAAATCTTATAAAATGTTTTAAAATTTTTGTAAATAATCTTTGAAAATTAATTTTTCAGAATAAAAAATCATTAAAATTTTTTCTAGGAACCTAACAATTTTTGTTTGCATTTTCGTGAAACCTTGCAAAATTCTTCACAAATCCTTACAAGTTTTAATTATTTTTGAATCGTTTCAACACTTCTGAATATCTCTTAATCCTATTGAAATTTTTTTCTAAAATTCTGCAATATGACAAAATTGCAACATTTTGCTTTAAAATCTTTTAAATTCTTTTTGAAAATCTTAGCAAAAAAATAAATGTTTTGTAATCTTTTTCAATCTTCTCTTAGAATTAATTTCGAAACGATTATTTAGAATTTTCTCATGAATCTTAAGAACATTTCTTTCATTATCTTGGCCCCCTGCAGAGTTCAGTTTTCCTCAAATGTTGTTTAATCTTGAAAAATAAAAAATAAATGTCTTAAAGTCTTCCATATTTTTTCCACGCATTTTGAAATCTTCACTACTTAAAATTCCTTTTTTAAAATAAAGCCTTAACTATTTAAGATTTTCTCAGAAGTCATAAATAAAATTAAATCTCTTTAAATCTTGCATAATTATTAAATAGCTTACATTTTTTATGGAATACTTCAAAATAAGTTTTTGCCCATAATTTAATTTTTCTTATGTCTTTGAAAATGTTAGAAAGTTTACAAATTATGGTGTGGTAGCTAAATTTTAAGAACATAATTATTTCCTGTTATGAAACAGTCATTTACAATTCCAATTTTCTCTTCTACCAGTAACGTATAGAAACGTTTAAAAAAATTTTGTATATATTTGTGGATTTTGAAAGAATAACATTTGATTCGCACGTAACCAACTTTCAAATTTCTATTTACATCAAATCACAAATCAAATTTTATGGTACGATACCCTTGAATTGATGGGTACCGCCTTGAAAATGTATGACTGGATGCGTTTAAGAAATTCCGTAGGCCATGTAAAATCGTTTGATCTGGGAAATTCTGATATAGACAGTTATGTTCAATCGTGAGGAAAACAAAAACAAACTTGGTTATCCAAACTGGTAATCCGATGTAATCGAAGTAATTCAGTTCTAATCTGGCTTAATCCACTCGTAATCCAAGTAATTCGAAATAATTTCAGTGATCCATTAATCCACTTCTAATATAGATAAATCTACCTACAATCCATTTAATCCACTTTCAATCCACGTAATTTGAAGAAATTGATGTAATCTAAATAATTAACTTGTAGTCCACAGTAGTCTACGTTCTTCGGAGTAATTTACATCGGTAATCCAAATAGTTTTAAACTATTTTTAGACCAGTGTTTCAGATAATCAATTAACGAAAATTCCGAAGGCCTTAAAAAAAATTGTATATTTGTTTTTTCATATGTTAAACATAAAATACATTTTTTAAAACGTGATCGGGTCGGCCTATTTGTTAAAAATTATTATTTTTTTTTGTTGAAAATTAATTTTATCTAATGAAAATTTAACTAATACATTTTTAGTTAAAAATTGATCTTTTTTAGTTAAAAATTCAAAACTGTTGTTAAAAATTCGTCTTTTCCGATAGAAAATTAATCTTTTTCGTTGATAATCATAATTTTGTTAGAAAATTTTACTATTTGGTGAAAAAATCAACTACCTTCGAGTAAATTCAACAATTTTTACAAAAAAATAATTTTGTTGGTTAAAAATTCATCTTTTTTGGTTGAAAATTCCACTATTTTAATTAAAAATTAATTTGTTAAGTTGAAAATTATACCATATGGTTAAAAATTCTTTTTTTTTTTTAAGGAACTTTTTCTAAATTATCTATTCCATTTTTATTTAAATTTTTTTTCGCTAAAACATCAACAGTTTAGCTGAGAGTTGGACTACATAATGAAAAATCAGGTTTCTGATTGAAGATTTTTGATGTTGGATGCAAATGGTCTGTTTGAAAAAAATATTCTCTTGAAAATTAATTTTTTTTGGTTAAAAATTAATTTTTTGAACTGAAAACTTGACTATTTCATTTTTGCTTGAATACTTAAATATTTTGTTGGGAATTCAACTATTTGGTTCAAAATTCATGTATTTTCTTAAAAATTTGTCTTTTTGCTAGAAAATTAATCGTTTTGCTTTAAAATTCATCCTTTCGGTTGAAAATTAAACTATTCTTGTAAACAATTTAACTTTTTTTTTTAATTTCGTTTTTTCTTGGTTGCAATTTTTTTTTTTTTTTTAATTGAAATCTTAACTTCATTATTTTTTACGGTATTTTTTTCTCTTTTAGTTAAAAGTTCAACTATTTCATCTATTTGGTTGAAAATTCATGTATTTGATTGAAAATTATTCTGCTGCGTTAAAAATTAAACAATCTTGTTTAAAAGTATCCTTTTTGATTAAAAAGTCGCCTGTTTTGTTGATAATTCGTTTTCTTAGTTGAGGATTCAAGTGTTTTTTAATTAAAAATAAAATCTGTTTTAGTTTAAATATCAACTATTACGTTTTTAGTTGAGAATTTTTGTAGTAAATTCAAAATTTTCGTAAAGTCATTTTTTGGTTGAAGATTCTTCATTTTAGTTGAGAATTTATCTCTTTGCTTAAAAATTAAACTATTTTGTTAAAAAATCGTTGTTTTTTGGTTGAAAATTTATTTTTTAGATGACAATTGAACTAATATATTTTTGGTAGAAAATTGATCTATTTTTATTAAATATTCAGCAATTTTGTTGCAAAGTAATCCAGAGGCGTCAAAATTTTTAAAGTTTGAAAAATTAAAATTTTTTTTTATGAGTTCAAAAATTATTGCAATTTTTGTTATAGTTTTTTTTTATTTGGTTGATTGGATATTTATTTAAATTTTTTAAAAAGTATTTTTCATAAAATTAGTTTGTATCATTAAAAGTTGTAAAGTTTTGGTAAAGAAAAAGAAAACAGATATGTGGAATAATATTTTTTTAATTTTAAATAAATCTTTCATTAACCAAAACCAAAAATTGAATTTTTTTGTTAATAATAAAATAATTCTTGCTTGATAATAAATTATGTTTTTCTAAAATACAATTTTATATTATTATTTGCTATCAAAAACTAACATAAAACAATAGTGAAAGAAATAGATTACTGAGTTCATGAAAAAAATGAACAAGTATAAAACATAAATGCCTGAAAATTTATAAGACTCTTTTAAGTTTCAGCAGAAACTTTGAAAATCTATTTTTTAAATTTAAAAAAGTCCAAATCGAACAAGTGCTGACACCTATCGAAAAAGGAAAACACTATTTGAGAATTTTATAATATATGACACAAAATATTTAATCAAAAACATCTAAAATGTTTTAAAAATTGTACATTAAATTATTTCACCTACTTACGTATAATCTTTTAAATTCTGATCCAATCTTTACCGAACCGAGTTCAGTTATCTGTAAGTCTTTTAATACCTCTATTAATATCAATTAAACAAAATTTTATTTTCTACAAATTTCGAAATGTTCTAACTTACCCTTTGGCTAATCTTTCATTTACCCTGACCGTTATAATTTTTCTTTCAGTTTCAAATTTCAACCCAAAGGTAAATTTTCAACCACTAAGATTAACTTTCTACCAAAAAAGTGATTTTTTAAGAAACTACATGAATTTTCAACAAAAAAGTTACATTTTTAACCCAAGACATTAATTTTCAACTAAAAAAGATACATTTTCAACACAAAATGAAACAGTTACAATTACAGTTAAAAAATTAATTTTTAACCATAAAAATGAATTTTGAACAGAATAATTAAATTTTGAACAAAAAAAAAATGGATTCTCAAAAATAAGATCATTTTTCACTAAGAAGGTTAATATTCTACCACAAAAATATAATTTTTAATCAAATAGTAGAATTTTCAAATAAAAAAGATAAAAATTTATCCAGACGTGGACTAGATAATTTTTTTAATCTAAGAAATTAATTTTTGACAAAAAACTTGAATCTTTAATTAAAAAACTGAATTTAAAGAAAATAGATGTATTTTCAACTAAAGGAAATAAATCTTCAACCAAATACAAATACATTTTCAACCAGAAATGTAATATCCTAATTATTAGTTAAAACAATAATGTTCAACAAATTAAAAACAAATTTTCAAAAAATAGTTGAATTTTCAACCAAAAGAAGAAAGGTTTTTAATTAAAATGATGTACCGTCAACAAAAAAAAAAAACGAATTTTTAAGAAATTTGCCCTACTTTAACTAAGAAGTTAAATATACAACGAAAAAATGTAGTAGTTTCTACTTCAACAAAAAAATATTTTTATTAGAAACACAAACAGTTGAATTTAAACAAAGACGAATTAAAAAAAAAGTTGAAAATCCTTGATCGAAAAGATAAGTTTTCTACGAAGCAGTTGCATTTTTAGCCAAAAAATATGAAAATTCTACAACAGATGAATTTTTTAACAAAACAGACGAATGTTCAACCAAGAAACATTTTTCAGTCAATAGAGAAAAAAATTGTCATTCAAAGTGTGGAATTTTCATGTCAAAAAGACTAATTTTTCTCAAAACGGTCGAATTTTAAAACCAAAAAGACGAATATTCAATAAAAAAGTTAATATTTGAGCAAATAGTTGAATTTTCAACCAAAAAGAGTGACTTATTTGTTTTTTTATGAAATTGTTGAATTTTTAACTAAAAAAGATACATTTTCAATCCAAAATGGAACAGTTATAATTACAGTTAAATAATTAATTTTTAACCATAAAAAGAGAATTTTTAACAAAATAGTAAAATTTTGAACCGAGAAAATGAATTGTGAACCAATAATATCATTTTTCTCCAATCAGATACCACAAAAGACTAACTTTCAACCAAATAGTAGAATTTTCAAATAAATAAGATGAAAATTTAACCAAACATGGACTAGGTATGTAAGAAAAGAATTTTCAACAAAATAGTTACATTTTTAACAAAAAAATGAATTTTTAACTATAATGATGAATCTTCAATTAAAAAAGTGAATTTTAAACAAAATAACTGAATTATCAACAGAAGAAGATAAATTTTCAACCAAATACAAATCCATTTTTAACCAAAAATGTAATAGCTCAGTTTTCAGTTAAAACATTAATGTTCAATCAATTTAAAACAGATCTTCAAAAGTAGTTGAATTTTCTACAAAAAAAAGGAGTTTTAAATGAAAATGATGTATCGTCAACCAAAAAAAATGAATTTCTAAGAAATTAGTCCCATTTTTTGTAACCAAAAATATAAGTTTTCAACGAATCATTGCATTTTTAGACAAAAAAGATGAAAATTCTACAACTGACGGATTTTTGAACAATAAAGACGAATTTTCATTTAAGATTTTTTAGTCAATAAAGAAAAAAATTTTCATTTAAAATGTGGAATTTTTATCCAAAAAAGACGATTTTTTTCAAACCAGTTTAATTTTAAAACCAAAAAGAAGAATTTTCAATAAAAAAGTTAATATTCGACAAAATATTTGAATTTTACACCCAAAAATACGAATTTTTGACAACGCAGCTGAATTTTTAACCAAAAAGATTGACTTTTTTGTTTTTAGCGAAAGTGGTGCATTTTGAACGATATATAATAAATAATTTAAATATAATTCAGAACTTTCAATTTTTTTTACGCAATTTGATGTTCGCTTTTTTTCAAATATTAAGTAAAATGCCGCAAATTGCGAAATTTCGTTTTCCTGCATAAAGTCAGAAAATCAGGAAGTCTGGTCACCGTAAACGCTTATGTCCGTAAACAACTGTCGGCCCAGTTCTTATTCTTGAGATACTTTAAGGAAAAAAGTTGAGGTTTGTTTTAAATCTAAAAATAAACAAAAAAGAATGTGCCAAGTTTAAAAAACGTGAAAAATTATATAATAGAAGGCAAAATTTTGTTTTACATTGATATTAAAAGAGCTACAAGTGGCTGAATTCGATGGCACACCCAAAAAAGCTAAAAATATCAACCCCCCCCCCCATGATAAATATTTTTC
>JAUELO010000085.1:3702577-3713142 GCA_032357855.1 Amphibolips quercusostensackenii | reverse complement strand
AGATCTTGGTTTTAGCCCAAAATTTAACTACTTATTGAAAAGTTGAAGTACTTTATCAGACATGCCTTTTTTTGTAAATTAAAAAAAAATCGTTTTTCTTTAGTTGAAGATGCACGAAAATCCAAAATAATCCTTTTTTGTAAAAAATTCATCTTCACTTTACTTCAGAAAAATCCAACAGAAATGGTTGATACGACACTGACTGTTGACGTTTTATTACCCCGATTTAGGATCAAGGCATGCAGGCAACCCCCAAAACTGTTCTTAAACCGGGGTTCTGGTGTAGTTCAACTCTTATCCTACAAGTTGAACTTTGGAACAAAAAAGATGAATTCTTAACAAAAAATGTAATAATTGATTTTTTAACCAAAAAGTACGAATTCTCATGATGATTTTTAAACGGAATTGTTGAATCCTTAACCAAAACAGATTCAATATTCGACCAAACGGTTTCATTTTTACCCAAAAAATGTTATGTTTCTGCCAGCAGAAATAAATTTTTGAATAAATAGGTTTGTTGGTCAAGAAAAAAAATATCTACCAGTTGTTGAATTTATAAGTCAAAAAGATGAATTTTTTACAAAGCAGTCGAATTTTTAGCAGCTAAAATTTAATTTTCAAACAAATAATTAAATTTTCTACCAAAATAGTTGAATTGTCAATCAGGAAAAAAAGTTCAGCAAAACACTTGAGTTTTCAATAAAAAATGATGACTTATTAACAAAATTGTCGAATTTTCAACAAAATAATTGCATTTTTCATAAAATAATTAATTTTCAACTAAAAAGAATAAACTTTCAACTAAAAAGAATGAGATTTGAACAAAAAATAGTTGGATTTTCTTATTTCACCGATTAGACGCAATTTTTTGTTGAGTCAGTTATGATTTTTCTGATAGGTCTTCACTTTCACTTTGAAAATTAAAAAAATTCCAAACTTGACAAAATGACTATGGTTTTTCTAAGTCTTTAAACTCAATGTTCTCAAGAAGATTACTGTTATATTTTTTCTTATTTTTTTTAAAGCTGCTGCTTATATGAAACATTTATCTCAAAAGAGTTTATATTGTGCCCACATTTCAGAAAAGAGATAATAGGATTCATTTCTATCAAAGGTGAAAATTCAAATTTTTTGCAATAGCGAGATGAGTTACGAGAAAAGTAAAAATATAAAAGTTGTTCCACTTGAGAAATTCTGAAAAAAAGTATCTAACCACTGTTCTCTATCTTGCGCTTTTTTCCTTGATAGAAAAAAGTGAAAAAATAATGTTTGTGTTCATTTGTACGTGAAGTTGCAAAAAATGTGTTTCGTTTTTATGCCCTTTTTTAATAAACTATGGAAACACGTAGATATTTTTAAGTTTAAAAAAATTGTTTCCATTTTTTTATGGATCTTGTGTAAGAGGATTTCGACAGATCTTGTGTGAGAATGACTCATATTTTAGGATTTGTAAAAATAAAAAACAAACTTTCTTTGGAACTTCAAAATGTGTAGAGAAATTGTTTTAATTTATATTTTTTATTTTTTTCGTGATGCTACAAGAAAAATTTTCAGTGCTCACACAAATGAATCTAATCATTTTGAGTATTTTCCGACCCACCCTTATGCACAGCCTGCCCAATTTGAAATGAATTCGGTCTTATTTATATTTATTACTCAGTAGCAGCTTTTAAATATTTTAAATTTTCCCGCCTTAAAGTTGAAACTTTTGAAACTTTGAAACTTTTCCAAAGATCCCATAAAGTTCTATGAAATTTTTTATTTGGCCAAAGTTTCATGAAACTTTACAACCCTACACATGTATCATATGGTATTGATGTAACAAGTTAGTTTACATTGGTTTACATTTTACAACTGTCATTCTGTCATCGGTGTAGTCTTGTTAACAAGCCGTTCACGTGATTGTTTTTTTTTGCATCTGTCAAGGGGCACTTAATTGCAGAAACACTTGATTGAAGAAACAAAAAAGATCAGTGAAAAATATCTTTATTGTCGCGAAGTTTCTTCTCTACGCCTTTTATTAACAATCAGAAGTGAGCGAGTGACCAGGTGTCAAAAAACTGAAAAGTGCTTGTACCTCTTTTTAATATTGCAACACAGAACCTTTTCTTTAAATTCTGCTGCTTCGCTTCTTTGCTCGTCGTGGTGGTTAGGTTAGGTTACAATCGTGAGGTCAGATTCAGATCAGGAGACTCGAAACAACTCGGAGAGTCCATGTTTTTTTCGCTCCAATAGCAAACGCGTTTACTTTCACGGAAAAATGAAAACGTGATTTGTGTTTGCTTGCGCGCGTAACATTTCATGGAATTTCGACTTGCTGACGATATGTTCGCTTCTCCGCCGCCGGCTGTCCGTGCGTCAGTGTCAGTTCGGAACTGAACTGCAAAAAGAATCTGTGTTGTGGCTGGATTTTCTACAGTGAGAATAAATCACGGAAAAATAGTGATTACGTCTTGACGATGTGGGTTTAGCAAGTGTTTTTATAAACAAACAACTGCAGCATTGTGTAAACAACAACCATCAGTGCGTTGTCCATTAGCACATTCATATGTGTAATGTGTCTAACCAGAAATTCAAAAAGTATTAGGCTTGTACTTTAAAAAGTATCTACAAGCTGTGCGAGAAATCTGACGAGATAGAACTATTCATTTGAGCGCATTTGGCTCATCTTTTACATATTCCATTCTTAGTTGACCATCTGTATCGACCATTTCCGACAAATATGACATAGCTTAAGCATGTTGGTATGTTCCAGCGAACAAGATTTTTAAATCTCATTTAGTCATTTTCAGAAAATCGAAAATGTCTTCTGATGTGACACTTTTTGAAGGAAGTTCCTAACGGAGCCTTCCTTTTTCTTTAACCTCAGCAGACAAAGTATTCTGCACATTTCTTTGATTATACATTTTTTGCAAAATATCATCAGAAGTGTCTACATCAGATTGAAGTCTTTTTCCAAAAGTGTTATTCAGGAACGACAAGATTCTAAACTATGATCCAATTCTTGGTATAAGTTTGTTATCAATTTTGTGATCCAATAGGTGATATTTTTGTTTGAGGACGCCGTGCACAAATTCCACTGCCCACAGAATTTTTGTGACAAAACGTGATTCATTGGATTCTTTCGTGGACAGTTTTTTCCTTTTTTATTTTAAAGCAGGCATTTAAACTTAAAAATTATCTTCCTCTAACTTTTCTTTTATATCTCGAAAACCGCGATATTCACTATTAATGCTCTTTTAATTTCTAGAAGACGTTCCGTCACAAATTAAAAATAATTGATCGTCGATGCCAAACAATTTTTTTGCTATATCAGTTGTATGACCTTGAATGAGGTTACCTCTGTTAAGCGAACCTAAACCGAAACGATGTGGCAAAACTTTGTATTCAAACGATTTCATTTCGCTGGCAGAATAATTGGATACAACAAACGAATCTGCGCTTACGTGGCTTAATGATATAATAATAACAATTATTATTATTAGCTTACCTTGAAGGGCATATCTTCTTGATCTGCCATCAGAACTTGGTCCTACTTTATCTTTAACACCGCACCTCGGCAAAGACATGATCTGTACAGTTTCATCATCCAAAAATCCTAAAATTTAAAAGAAACTAAATTCACTATTATTCAAAAAAAAGCAAATGTCACGATATGATTATTTATATAGTTCATTATGTCTATACAACAGAATATCATTACATTATTTTTATTGTGTTCCTAGTATCGATCTCGCGTGTTTGCTTTGCATACACACTGCACGTGTATAACTGCATGATATACATATTATACAGTTATAATGTAGTGATGAAAATTGTACACGACGTTGCTTGTGCACAGATACAATTGTATTGCATAATAACTCGTCACGTGAGTGCGTGTGAACAAGTGTAGACTATTCTGCAGTAGTTACGCGATTAGAAATTCTTAAATAAATAATCACCGTATTTTTTTCTCTCTCAGAAAGCCTAGTTCGTGTGATGATTTAAAGTCGCTATGAAGTTCAAGACCGAAATTCTACGTTCTATTCATGTGAAGTTTCTGTTTTCAGTGTTATTATTATCTCATAATTATTTTTAATTTGCTTCCTGCAGAATTCCTGCTTATTTAGTATAACTATATATGGAATATTAAGAGATAATATATTTGGATAGCAAAACATAGGAAAAATAATAAAATTACATGAAAATGTTAGAAACTGTAAAAAACTTTCGAATACTCGTGTTTATTCGATTTCTGGGACGAAGTTCAGTCTACTCGCCGCGACTTTATAGTTACAATATCGACTTGTACAATCTACTCTCTATCTGAAAAGTTCACAATTACCTTCATGATGCTTCGTCACCTTGACACAAATTTATAGGCACCCGAATGAATATATTTCGTCTTGAGTTGGAGTGCGTTTGACTTGAATTTAATTTAAAGACGGCTATGTCTCGATCGATGATTAGAGTGAAACTTGGAGCCAATTTAATTCGATCTTGTCTTAAGACAAAAAGCGTTACTGTAAGTATTGATAAATATACCAAATATTGTCCATTATACTTTGAACTGGTTAGGATATATCAGTTGACATCTGTTGAGGATTAGAATTTTACAGAAGGAATATGTAATTTTTTAATAAATGATTTTCAAGCTGAAGATTCGGAACCCGTGGGTCTTAAAATAATTATTGCCGGTAAACAATTTTCAATTATTTAAACAAATGGAATGTGTTAACATTATTTTTTTAAATAATTTTTTTATTAGAAATTATTAATACTTCTGTATTGGAATATTTATTAGCAAATTAAATTTAGATAATGATTTATAAATCATTTTAAACAAATTAAATTTATTTAAATAATGAAAAAAATTTATGAAAATTATCACTGTTGTGCTAGTGGAATACTCAACCAAATTGTTTAATTAATTTTTAATTATGTAAACAAATTCCATTTGTCTGAAAAATTATTATTTTTTTTTAATTCTTGGAACTGCTAGTTTCTTTTTATTATTACTAAGTGACATAAATTTATTTTTGAATACTACTCAATTGTTGAAACAATAAATTATTATTTCTTTTCAATTAATAATTAAGATTGTATATTAATTAATTATAGAAATTTTTTTAGAGTTTTTATTTAAAAAAACTTTTTAAACAAATGGAATTTGTTTACGAAATTGAAAATTGATTAACCCATATTGATAAATATTTCACTTGACCAATGCTAACAATTTTTATTAAAACAAAAAACAAATTTTCGAAAAAAATCATTTAAAAAAATGAAGTTTGCCCAAACAATTACAAATTAATTAACCAATGTTGATAAACATTCCACTAAAGAAGTAGTAATAATTTTTAATAAAAACAAGCATTTATAAAACAGAAATCATTTAGACGAATTCCATTCGCTTAAATAACTGCAAATTAATTAATTAATATCAATAAATATTCTACTAGACTAATAGTAATAATTTGTAGGGGCAAAAAACGAATTGTCAATTAAAAAATTATTCAAACATATTCCATTTTGCTTAATTGCCTAATGATGATTTATGAAAAAAAACAAAAAATGCTTTGGTTGAGAAGAAATCGTAATACATCAGTCAACCCCAAAATTAAAGAAATTTCAAAATTGTCACTATTTATCACGATTCTAAAAAATATTGTATGTGGCGCTATCCAGTAAAGTTTGTTTTCCGAAAGAGGCATCCGTACCGGCAGATTGTGACTCAGTAAGAGATCGATCCCTTGAGGATCGATTGGGGTTTTTGATCCCAGGATTCAGCTTCCTAGAAGATTGAAGCCTTTAGAGAGCAGAACTGTTTGTTTTTTTCAGGGTTTCCATCTTCTGCGGATCAAATCCTTGCAGAGTGGAGGCAGAGTTCGTTCACAACGAACTTGCTCTTCTCGGGATTCGTTTCAAGTACCTACGTCTCTGCTTGGATCTTTTCCGAAATTGTTTGTGGAGGGAGCACTCCGACTGGAGAGGGAATAGGTGACGCATCTTTCAAGCTACAGTTCTCCTACAGAGTACATCTCTCAAAGAGCGGACTTTGCTTTTGGCTCACTCGGGATTCGCTCTCAGTCCCTGACATAAATTGCTCCTATGGAGAACGGCTCTGTATTTTTGTCAAACTATGATTTCAACATAGTATTCTAAGGCTTCTTTATATCTTAATTTTTATAAACAATTTAAATTAGTCTAGCTTAATCATTGTAATAGACAAATTAAAGGTGATTGGATTATTATTTCTTAATATACTGGAATATCCAGATAGTCCCGTGCCATTCATGTGCTATTCATGTTGTTTCCACACTGCAAGATATCCGTGGTTTTCACTGTCCATTCTGCTGACACATACCAATCAATCTCGCGTTGTCAATCATTATTAAATACAGCAGTCGCTCCTCTAACAGCAGTGCGAGGGCGTTTCGATAAGTACTTAGCCTCACCACCCGATGGCGTAACTTTTGGAAGAGAAATATACGATCGTGTAGTACATTGCCTTGGACAATGTTTACAATCACGTACTGGCAAACCGCCAATTAGAGGTGCGCGAGATAGCTGTGTCATTAGGCATCTCAAGAGACCCTGTGGGTCATATCCTGCATAATTTGGCACCGTGCGACTTCTTTTTGTTTTCAAACTTGAAAAAGTCACTCGCCGGGCAGAAATTAAAGTGGAATGAGGAGATTATCGCCGCCACAGAGGCCTACTTTTCAGACCTCCAAAAAACGCATTTTTCAGACGAATTAAAGAAATCAGAGCATCGCTAGGTCAAGTGTATCAAGCTAAAAAAAGGCTACGTTGAGGAACAAATCGCCACTTTTCCAGAATTTTTGTTTTTCTCTTGCACGCTTAGTACTTATCGGACCACACTCGTAATAGCAGTAGAAGCAGCATTAGACGACTTACATTCTTTGTGCAATCAATATAAATCTAGAACTTCTTCCACATTTGCGTCGCATGAAGTGTCTCGATCTAAAGTTTAAGCAACAATAGTAGCTTCTTAAATTTTCAAAAATCAAAATAGTATCAATGTTTTATAATTCCAAAGCTTACTCAAATAACTTTTTCCTGCAGAAAAAGCATTAAATGGAAAAGAAATTAATATAAAAGAATTCATAGTTTTACGAAATAATTTGCTGAAAATAATAGTTTACGTGAACACTTGGGTACTAAATATTTCTCTGTGAGTTATGTATTATTTTATGCCTAAACATTTTTATGATCTACCTTCTGTTCAGGTAGTGTATAGTATTGTAATCTAAAGATGGACTTGAATTGGTTTAGAGATGCCTGTTTCATTTATCTTCCCTATGTAGTCAAGTCCAGTGCGCACAGATTCCGCTCAGGGTCAGGATTTCACCTGCAAGCGCCCCAGTACTCTTTATTTTCTTCCCGAATTCCGCTCAGGGTTGAAACAAAAAAAAACAATGGCCTACCATTTAGTGGGCCTCTTCTCCTATTCTGCTATACTGACCGCGCTACCTAAATACGCATAATACATATAATTATTTTATTACCTATTGATGATGGAATCTTCCAAATTTTCGATCACTATTTTTTAAGGGATCTTTACGTTTCAGCGGCAATTCGTCACTTGATTTGCACTAAATTTGAATAACTTATAGATAAAAATAGTTATTTAGTTTAATAAATGAAGTTGATTTTTTAGATGCAATTATCTGTAAATAACTAACTTCTAAATTGTTAAGAATATTTTAATGACATTGAACAATTAATTATGGTAAACAACCATTACTTAAACAAATTTTCATTATATCATGTATTTATAAATAAAATACAGCTATTCTCACGGAGTTAAGAGCCACTTATTTAGCAATGATTTTTTGCTATTAATTAATAACATTTGATAATTGTTTAACCAAACATAATAACTAAATGCATTATTTGGGTATATCTCAGCGTTAAATTTTTTTTCGTATAATATGAGATTTTTACAAGCATTTCACAGGTAAGAATATTATTATGAAATGAAACTTATTCTAAGATGGTTATCGAACTATTAAAAAAAGTTAAAAAATGTGTTATTAATAATTGAATACAAAAAAAAAACAAGTTTAAATGCTGAAAAATAGCCAAATAATGCATTTGTTAATTAAGTTTGGCTTAAGAATTATCATACATTATCGATTTATAGCCAAAAATCATTGCTAAATAACTAGCTATTCACTCCGTGAAAAAAGCAGTATTTTATTTATAAATACATAGAATGATAAAAATTTGTTTGAACGATGGTTGTTCACAATAATAAATTGTTCAGTGTCATCAAAGTGTTCTAAACGATTTAGAAGTTAGTTATTTATAGATAATTGCTTCGAAAAAATCAAGTTTGTACCCCCAAAAGTAGCCAAATACTGCATTTGTTAATTAAGGTAGTTTAAACAATTATGAACTATTATTTGGTGACCAAATATGATACTTAGGTCCTATTTCTAAGTAATGTAAGATCGATTCTATAGAAAAAAATTGATTTGTTCTACCAAAAGACCTGATATGGATATTTGTTTATAAAAATTGCTTTTGAAAAAACAAATTATTCATTTACTTTTATTAATTCATCTTTAAGAATTTTTGCCCATTAATTGTTCAAATTACGTGCGTATCAAGTGACGAATCGCCGTCAATCCCCACGACACCATTTTCATTTACTTATTTGTTTATAACCAACTCAATAAATTTTTTAAGATTTTCATTGCCATTAGACGTTTTTTGACCCCATTGTACGCCGGAAAAATAAGGTAAGTTTTCTTTTAAGTCGACCTTTTTTTCAGTTTTTGCGATTTTTCGATGTTTTAGACTATCATTCAGAAACTGCGGTAAATTTCCTATGAGAATTGATAATAACCCGAAAAAGTGTACTCTTGACCCTCCCATAAATTTTTATAATAGGGCGCCTTAATAGGGCGACTGAATAGGGTGACTGAATAGGGTGACTGAATAGGGCGACTAAATAGGGCGCCGCGGTGTCGCCTCGGCGATCCAACAACAACTCCTAGTAATGCCCACACTTATGCAGTACACGATTTTGTCGCCACAACTATAAATAAACTATAACATATAGAAAACCTAATGTCTGCGCTCTGGTCAACACCTTTAAGTTACCTTCATTACTAATGACCTGAGTTAAAACATCATTCAGTTTAATTTGGAACTGCGTACGAATCAGTTGGCTTTAAAATGTAAATCAAGACGATTTTTAGTGAAAAGGGGAAAGTGCTTCTGGTAATAAACAATTTTAAATTTCATCAGTACAGAGAACTAAAATCCATAAGAGAGCAGCGTTGGCGCTGTAACGAAAAAAAGAGCTTAAAAGTGTTTATACTTCAAGAAGTGCAAATGAGCCAATTCTTTCTTGAGCAGAGGGTGAACATAACCATCAGCCTCTTGCAGAGAGAATCTTCAATCGACATACAGTTAGTAATAGTGTAAAAAGAAAAGACGACCAAGCTTCTGGTGAGAAACCATCGAAAATAATTCATCGGGAATTAGATGAAAACTCAGTGCAAATCTTAACACGGAAGGATGTTAAATATATCAGTAATAATGTTTCGCGTGCCAAATTATCAAAATTGGCAAAACTATCAACGTCAATAATCGATACCCAAGATTATTTGGATTCTGCAGAAGTTAAAAATGTCATGGGCCAAATTTCCTCCTCCGCATTGGCAAAGTACAAAATCTAGTGATCTTTTCGTCTGACTTAAATTTGAAGGTTTTTACTGAAAACCAGGACATTCTGCTGAGAGAGGGAACTTTGGAAGCCTGTTTAAAGTTTCCTTTACAACTGTTTACCTCACAGAATTTTGTGCAACGGGTTTTACATCCCACTTGTCTCTTGTTTACTGAAAGACAGAAAAAAGCACGTATGCTGAAGTTTTTCGGGTCTTAGCGGAAAAGTGCAGAAGCTGAAACCAAAACATCTTGTACTCGATTTCGAGATCTCCATCCACTTGGGCCTAAGACAAGTTTTTGTTAATCTAAGCATCATCGGATGCCGATTTTATTTAGGACAAGCATGATGAGTTTAATTTTAATTTACTATTATTCTATATTCTTTCAATAATATTGAATTTTTTAAATCTAAATTAGGGGAGAGGAGGTACGTCTGGGAAACTTAGAAAACTAGCTGTGAATTCTACCTCTACTTTTTCCACCTTGTTTGTCTTTATAATTATATGGTACTCTTTTTATGAGCACTTTCCTTCCCGTTAGGAAATGTTTTTGCTTCCTTTTAGAGGACGCAAATATATTGAAAAATAGAAATTTGGGAAAAATACAATGCAGCAAAATCATACAAACAATTATTAAACAAATCAAATTTTGTATTCGAAATGGTATTTTTTTGAGCTGCGGAAGAGGAGAAAGGGTTCCGTCGCACTAACTCACACTCACATCACTATTCACATTGACCTGCATTTTTTTAATTCCGCAAAATTAGGAAAATCGCCTTAAAGTCCTTCAGATTCTTCTTTACAAATCTCGAAATTTCACTAAAAAACACTAAAATTTAAGGTTTTGCAAAAATGGGCTTAAAATCGATACCGATGCCT
>JAUELO010000085.1:3672767-3690740 GCA_032357855.1 Amphibolips quercusostensackenii | reverse complement strand
CAAATCATAATGGAATCGACAGACGATGTGATAATATTTACTTTTCCTAATCATCATGTTCTTATTTTCATTTTATAATTATAAATATTATATTTCAACTATTGATTGACTTATATGAAATTCAAAAAAAAATTGTTCTAAAAAAGACTGTGTACAAATTAATGATCTAGCATCAGGGTGGCAACTTGACCGGGAAAGACCGGGAATTTTATTGACCGCGAAAAAACCGGGAAATGACCGGAAATGTAATTAAAAAACCGGGAATTTGCGTCTGATCGCAGTAAAGTTCAAATTTTTATTATTTAAATAATTTTTGTGAATTTAGAAAAGTGATTTCTACTTTATCTACAGTCGTAGGGCACATAAGTGGGTTTATTAAGTTACAGATTCATTTACTTATGTAACAAAGCAACTACTTGATTAAAAGTTAAACTCATTTGTTAAAAATAAATTTTGTTACTGAAAATTCATCATTTTAATTGAAAATTCATCTCTGGTTGAAAGTGTAACTAATATTTTGTTGAAAATAAATTTTTTTATCTAAAAATGTAACTATTTCAGTAGAAAATTTAATTATTCTGATGAAAATACGTTTTTTTGTGATGAATTAGATTTTTAAGAAAAAATTGAACTATTCTGTTTTTGGTTGAAAATTCATTTTCTTCCTCTTTTTTTTAATTATTATTTCTGCCTCTTATGAGCCGAAAATTAAGGTAGTTTGGAAGTCTATTTTTTAATTGTAAATCTTTTGCATGCTTTTTTAGCATAAAAAATGTTTTCATAAGAAAATAGATTTCTGACATTTTTTACTTACAAATTCTTTTACTTGTTTGAAAGTTTATGTACTCGTGAAAGTTCGTCTTTTTTATAGAAAATTAATCTTTTTGGTGAAAAATTCCTCTTTTTCATACAAATTTCAACTATACCAGTTGAAAGTTCATCATTCTAGTTGAAAATTCTTCAGTTTTGTTGAAAATGAATTTCTTCAACTGAAAACTTAGCTGATCCATTTTTAGTTAAAAATTTATTTTTTCTAGTTCAAAATTCGAAAATTTAAATAAAATTGGTATTTTTTAATAGAAACTTCAACTATATTGTTAAAAAGACACGTATTTTGCAAAAAATTGTTTTTTATAGAACATTATATTTTTCTTTGAAAGATAATCTTCGTGTTTAAAAATTCTTCTTGTCGGTTGAACATTTAAGTATTCCAGCTTAATATTCATTACTTTAGTTGAAAATTCATCTTTTAGGCTGGAAATAAAATTACTTGGTTGAAAGTTATACTCTTTTGTTAAAAGTTATATAAACTTTTTGTTTTAACTTTTCAAGTATTCAAAATTATTTTTTAGTTGAAAATTCGTTTTTTTTTGGTAGAAATCATTCTTCTTGTTTATAAATTCTTCTTTTTGGTCAAAAATGAAATTTTTTCATTCAAATATTCATCATCTTAGTTTAAAATTGATCTCTCTGGTTTGAAATTCAACTATAATAGTCAATGATTTAAAATTTTATTTGAAATTTAATCACTTTATTTGAAAGTGTAACTATTTCTTTAAGTTAGGAATTTTGTTGAATGTAATTTTTCAACTGAAAATTTAACTTATTTCACTCGAATATTGAAAGTTATCTTCTTCTTTGAAAGTTAATCTTGTCTGAAAATTCTTCTTGTCGGTTGAGAATTCAAGTATTCCAGTTAAATATTCATCATTTTAGTTGAAAATTTATCTTTTAGGTTGGAAATAAAATTACTTGCTTGAAAGTTTAACTCTTTTGTTAAATTTTTTTTTTTTAAGATTCCTAATTTCAATTAAAATTCAATTTCTTGGGTTAAAAAATAAGCTACTTAATTGAAAAAATTGTTTTTTCTTTGGATAAAAAGAATTTTTTCCGAAAATTTAACTATTTTGTTGAAAATTTGTTTCCTTTTTGGTTGAAAATTATTTTTTTTCCAGCTGAAAATTTACCTATGATACCAGTTTAATATTCCATAGTATTAATTAAAAACTCATTTCTTTGGTTGTACATATATTTTTTAATTCAAATTTCAATTATTCAATTTTTGGTTGAAAAATTATCTTCTTCAGTTAAAAATTCGTCTTTTTTCGTAGAAATTAATCTTCTTGGTTGAAAATTAATCTTTATGGTCTGAAGTTCAATTATTTCATTAAAATATTCATCTATGTTGAATATTTCATAGTTTTCGTTAAAAATTCATCAGTTTGGTTGAACATTTATTTTTTAACTTAAAATTTAATTATTCAAGTTTTGGTTGACAATTTATCTTTTTTTCAGTAAAAAATAATCGTTGGTAGTTTGAAAATTCAACTATTTCAGTTAAAGATTCATTTTTGTTGTAGAAAACTCGTGTTTTTGGTTTAAAATTCAACTGATAATAGTAAAATTTCCAGTTAAAAAGTGAATGAAAAAAACTAATTTTCAACAAAACAGTTAAATTTTCCACCAACGAGATCAGTCTTTGACCAATAGCATTAATTTTTAACAAACTCTTTCAAATTTTAACCAGGTTGTTGAATTTTCGACCAAAAAAGATAAATTTTCAATAAAAAATGTAATAGTTGATGTTTCTACTAAAAAATGAACGCATTTTCAACGAAATTGTTTATATTTTTACTAAAAGAGATCAATTTTTTATTAAAATGATGAATCTCCGACCAAAGATATTAGTTTTTAACAAAATAGTTCAACTTTAAACCAAGTAGTTGAATTTTCAACTAAAAAGATAAATTTTCAACTAAAAATAGAGCAGTTATAATTTCAGTTCAAAATATAAGACATTTTCAACACAATAGTTAAATTTTAACGAAAGAAATGAATTTTCAATTAAAATGACCAATCTCCTACCAAAAAATTCAATTTTTGAACAAAGTAGTTGAAAATTCAACCAATAGTTGAATTTTCAACTATGTTGAAGAGCAACTTTTAACCAAAAATGGAATAGTTAAGTTTTTAACCAAAAGAGATCAATTTTCAACTAAAATGATAAATCTTAAAATAAGAAAAATAATAATTTTCAACAAAGTAGTTCAATTTGAAACAAAGTAGTTCAATTTGAAACAAAGTAGTTGAATTTTCAATTGAAAAAGGTCAATTTTCAACAAAAAATAGAATAGTTACATTTTTAACTAAAAAAAAAGAAGGAATTTTCAACACAATCATTAAATTTTCAACAAAAGAGATGAAATTCCAAATAAAATCATGAATCTTTTAACAAAAAAATTCAATTTTTAACAAAGTAGTTAAAAATTAAACGAAGTATTTTTATTTTTAACTAAAAAAGATAAATTTTGAACCAAAAATGTAATAGTTAAATTTTCAACTAAAACGATGAATTTTTAACACATTAGTTCAATTTTAAATCAAGTAGTTGAATCTTCAAGTAAAAAAGATCAATTTTTAAACAAAAATGGAACAGTTAAATTTTTTACAAAAAAGATTAATTTTCAACAACAAAAAAGAATGAATTTTTGACACAATAGTTAAATAGTCAATAAAAGAGATAAATTTCCAACAACAATTATGAATCGTCAACCAAAAAAATAAATTTTTAATAGAGTCGTCAAAAATTCAAACCAAGTAGTTAAATTTTCAACAAAAAAGAGAAATTTTAAACAAAAAATACAATAGTTACATTTTCAACCAAAAAAAGAAAGAAAGAATTTTCAACACAATAGTTAAATTATCAACAAAAGAGATAAATTTTCAAATAAATTGATGAATCTTTTAACAAAAAAATTTAATTTCTAAGAAAGTAGTCAAAAATTAAACTAAGTATCTTTATAATCAACTAAAAAAGAGAAATTTTGAACCAAAAATTTAATAGTTTAATTTTCAACAAAAATGATGGATTTCCAAACAGAAAAATTAATTTTTAACAAATTAGTTCCATTCTAAACCAAGTAGTTGAATTTTCTACTAGAAAATGTCAATTTTTAAATAAAAATAGAATAGTTACATTTTCTACCAAAAAGATTAATTTTTAACAAAAAAAAAAAAAAAGAAATTTCTGACACAATAATAAAATTCTTAACAAAAGAGATGAATTTTCAACTAGAATTATGAATCCTTAACGAAAAAAAATCAATATTTACAAACTAGTTAGAAATTCTACCAAGTACTTAAATTTTCAACTAAAAAAGAGAAATTTTGAACTAAAAATGGAATAGTTAAATTTTCATTGAAAAAATCAATTTTCAACAAAAAATGTAATAGTTGATATTTGTACAGAAAAAAATAATTTAAAATAAAGAACAGTTGAATTCAACAAAAACAGTTTCATTTTCAAGAAAACAGTTCCATTTTTAACCGAGAATGATGAAATTTCTACCAAAAGAGTTGAAATTCAAACCGAGATAGATTTTTTAGTCAAGAAGAAAACGAAATTTCAAGCAAATTGTTAAATTTTTCATAAAGCAGTTGAATTATCAAACAATAGTTGGCTTTTGTATAAAAATAGTTGAAATTTCCACCCAAAAAGACAAGTTCTCAACCCAACAACAGTTAAATGTTTAATAAAAAATGATATCATTTTAATCAAATTCTTGAATTTTCATCAGAATAATCAAGTTTTTAAACAAACAATTGCATTATTAGAACAAATTATGTTTAGAAAATAAAGTTAGTTTTCCAGCGCAGTTTTTGATTTCGGACTAAACACTTTTAAATCTGGGCTACACAAAGCGAGACACAAATTTTGTTTCTTGGTATACGCTACATTTTAGGCCCCGAGTGAAGTTAGTTTAAATAAAAAAGGAGTTGAAAATTATGGAAAACGAGATGTAAAGTTTAACCGAATGAACTTTTTTACAGGTTGAACATCTAAACGGTTAAACATTCATTTTTTAACTTCAAATTTAATTATTTAAGTTTTGGTTGACAATTTATCTTTTTTTTTTTTAGTAAAAAATAATTTTTGGTAGTTTGAAAATTCAACTATTTAAGTTGAAGATTCATTTTTTTTTTTGAAAACTCGTGTTTTTGGTTCAAAATTCAACTATTCCAGTTAAAGATTCATCATTTTGATTAAAAATTTATGTGTTGGGTTAAAAATTAATTTTATTCACTAAAAATGTAACTATTCCATTTCCGGGTGAAAGTTATTTTTTTTAGTTCAAAATTCAACTATGTGGTAGAAAATTTGTCTCCTTCAATTGCAAATTCAACTATTTCGTTAAAAAATTCATGTCTTTTTTTTTAATTGTATTTTTCGGTAGAAAATTAATCTTGTTTAAAAATTCATTATTGTGGTTGAAAATTCAAGTATTTCAGTTAAATATATATCATTTTAGTTAAACATTTATCTTTTTGGCTTAAATTATTCCAGTATTTGTTTAAAAATTCGGTTTTTCTTAAATTTTTTGCTCTGTTGTGTTAAAGGATGTTTAGAATGAACATGATGAATTAAAATAAATGTTTGAGTTTTGCGAAGAATATGAATATTGTGCTTTTAATTGACCGGGAAAATTGAAAAACTTGACCGGGAATTTGGAATCGTTCGCCGAATTGACAGCCTGATCATGTTCTACTTTTTATTTTTTAATCATTATAAGTTTTATATTTTAACTATTGATTGACTTATCTGAAATTCTAAAAAAGTTTCTCTAAAAAAGACTGTAAACAAATTAATGATCTAACATTGTTTTTCAAGTATAATCGCGCTTCTAATCTTAAAATTAAATGTTAAAATTATTAACAGAGTCGAAAAAATTAGAAAAAAAAAATCCGAAGCCGTTAGTTTTGATGAAGGTTTTTAGTAGATGAGCGTTAGTTTATAACTGTTACACTTAATATTCTCTAATCATTTGTATTCTGATGACTTTGAGATTAATTAGTGCCCCGCGCTTGAACGAATAAACGTTTAAAAAATTAGAATAGTTTCTACGTTTAACCGTTTAGATGTTCAACCTGTAGAAAAGTTCATTCGTCTAAACTTTCCATCTCGCTTTCCATCATTTTCAACTCCTTTTTTTTATTTAAACTATCTTCAGTCGGGGCCTAAAATGTAGCGTATGCCAACACACAAATTTTGTGTCTCGCTTTGTGTATCCCAGATTTAAAAGTGTTTAGTCCAAAATTAAAAACTGCACTAGAAAACTAAATTTATTTTCTAAACATAATTTGTTCTAATAATGCAATTGTTTGTTTAAAAATTTGATTATTCTGATAAAAATTCAAGAAATTGATTAAGAAGCTATAATTTTTTATTAAAAATTCAACTGTTGTTCGGATGAGAATTTATCTTTTTGGGTGGAGATTTCAACTATTTTTATATGAAAGTCAACTATTGTTTGATAATTCAACTGCTTTATGGAAAATTCAACAATTTGGTTAAAATTTCGTTTCCTTCTTGACTAAAAAATCTATCTCGGTTTAAAATTCAACTCTTTTGGTAGAATTGTCATCATTTTCGGTTAAAAATGCAACTGTTTTCTTGAAAATTAATCTGTTTTTGTTGAATTCAACTGTTCTTTATTTTAAATTATTTTTTTTTTGTACAAATATCAACTATTACATTTTTTGTTGGAAATTCATTTTTTTAAAGAAAATTAAACTATTCCATTTTTGGTTCAAAATTTCTTTTTTTTGGTTGAAAATTTAAGTACTTGGTTGAATTTCTAACTACTTTGTCAAAAATTGATTTTTTTTTCGTTAAGGATTTATAATTCTAGTTGAAAATTCATCTTTTTTATTGAGAATTTGATTATTGTGTTGAAAATTTCTTCTTTTTTTTTGTTACAAATTAATCTTTTTGTTAGAAGATGTAACTATTCTATTTTTATTTAAAAATTGCCCTTTTTTAGAAGAAAATTCAACTACTTGGTTTAGAATTGAACTAATGTGTTAAAAATTAATTTTTTTGTTTGTAAATTCATCATTTTTGTTAAAAATTTACCTATTAAATTTTTGGTTCAAAATTACTCTTTTTTAGTTGATAATAAAGATACTTGGTTGAATTTTTAACTACTTTCTTAGAAATTAAATAAAAAAAAAAAGATTTATAAATTTATTTTAAAATTTATCTCTTTTGTTGAAAATTTAACTATTGTGTTGAAAGTTCCTTTTTTTTTGTTGAAAATGTAACTATTGTATTTTTTGTTCAAAATTTCTCTTTTTGGTTGAAAATTTAACTGCTTGGTTTGAATTATTAACGACTCTATTAAAAATTAATTTTTTTGGTTGACGATTCATAATTTTTTTTGGAAATTTATCTTTTTTGTTGACAATCTAACTATTGTGTTGAAAATTCATTCTTTTTTGTTGTTGAAAATTAATCTTTTTGGTAAAAAATTTAACTGTTTTATTTTTGTTTGAAAATTGATCTTTTTTAGTTGAAGATTTAACGACTTGATTTAAAATTGAACTAATGTGTTAAAAATTCATCGTTTTAGTTGAAAATTTAACTAATACATTTTGGGCTCAAAATTTCTTTTTTTAGTTGAAAATAAAAACACTTAGTTGAATTTTCAACTACTTTGTTAAAAATTGAATTTTTGTTGTTGAAAGATTCATGATTTTATTTCAGATTTTATCTCTTTTGTTGAAAATTTAACTATTGTGTCAAAAATTCCTTCTTTTTTTTTTGTTAAAAATGTAACTACTCTATTTTTTGTTGAAAATTGATCTCTTTCAATTAAAAGTTTAACTACTTGGTTTAAAATTGAACTACTTTGTTGAAAATTATTTTTTTTTTTTTTGTTGAAGATTTATCATTTAAGTTGAAAATTGATCTCTTTTGCTTGAAAACTTAACTATTCTATTTTTGGTTCAAAGTTGCTCTTCAACATAGTTGAAAATTCAACTATTGGTCGAATGTTCAACTACTTTGTTCAAAAATGGAATTTTTTGGTAGGAGATTGGTCATTTTAGTTGAAAATTTATCTCTTTTGTTAAAAATTTACCTATTGTGTTGAAAATTCCGTATTTTTCAAACTGAAAATGTAACTGTTCCATTTTTAGTTGAAAATTTATCTTTTTTGGTTGAAAATTCAACTACTTGGTTTAAGGTTGAACTATTTTGTTAAAAACTAATATCTTTGGCTGGAGATTTATCATTTTAATAAAAAATTGGTCTCTTTTAGTAAAAATTTTAACAATTTCGTTGGAAATGCGTTCATTTTTTGGTAGAAACATCAACTATTACATTTTTAATTGAAAATTTATCTTTTTTGGTCGAAAATTCAACAACTTGGTTAAAATTTGAAAGAGTCTGTTAAAAATTAATGCTGTTGGTCAAAGACTGATCTCTTTGGTGGAAAATGTAACTGTTTTGTTGAAAATTATTTTTTTTTTAATTCACTTATTAACTGAAAATTTTACTATTCCATTTTTGTTAGAAATTGTTCTGTTTTAGTTAAAAATTCAACTATTCAATTAAAATAATCATTTTTGGTTGAGGATTTTACTATTTTGTTGAAAATTTTTATCTTTTTTTGGCTGAAAATTTCACTTTTTCGTAGAAAATTAGTCTGCTTGTTTTATATCAAGGTAATGTACAGATTTTTCTTGTGTGAACTTTATTTGTACAGAATCGCTATTTTTGAGATTATGAATGGTCTAAAGTAAGTCTTTCCTTTGTAGTTTCTCTACTTTTTACATTAATCCCTTTAATACTTTCGTATTATATATTCCAACGCTGATTCTCCTATGAGAGTTTCGAACTCGTTGAACAGTTTTCAAATTCTGGAAAAAATGCTAAACTCAAAAAATTGATAAAAAAAGATTTGTGATTCGTTCTACCTTCGAGAAAATAAGTGGGGAGGCTGGGCATCCGTGTAATTTCAGTCCCTCTTTAAACTTGGACTGATACAAAAATATATTTCCAGTTTTGCAACAAGGAGGACCAGTACCAATAACAGTGCCACCAACTCAAAACACTGGACCTTACCCACCACAATTTGCACCCACACAGAATTTCACACCTCCCACACAGGAAGTTCGAATAGTTCACCAGCATGTAGCTGTATCCTTAGGACCCAATGCTGTAAAAATGAAGTGTCCAACTTGTCATGCTGATATTAAGACATCGACAGTCGCAGATCATCAGCCCAGTGCTCATATCTGTTGCATCATTCTTTGCCTACTTGGGTAAGATAATATAAATATTATGGTCGCACATCTGATTTATTCAAGCAAAACTCATCATTAGTACATTCTCAAACACTGCGTCTTTCATTGTTTAATGGCAAAAATAAGAGCAAGCATAAAGTGTTTATCTTAATTATATTCTGTGATTTATTCATCAAATATTTGTCTTTAATGACACACAATTTATTATCAGGATGACACCATTTTTTGTCATAATGGCTCTTGTCTCATTAATTTTTTTTTTGGATAAGAAGCTATGTGTGCCGTTTTATTATCAAGGCATTCCTAACTTCAGAAATCAGTTCATAGTTTAAAGGTTTGAAGTTGAAAATGTTGACAATTTCACTTCATTTTTTATGCGTCAAATCAGAAACTGTTGACTTCTTCAGGCTTCTGAATGAAATTATTGCAGGGTAATCTCCTTAATTTTCCATGTGAACCTTGAATTTTAATTATTTTTTTTATTCTTAGAGAATCTTATTGTTGAAAATTAAAAAAAAATTAAGATATGTTCTCAAACGGGGTAATTTCGGACATATAGGTCAAATTTAGACATTCCTAAATTGATAGTTTAAATTACTTAAGGTGGGTGGTTTTAACCAGAATATAGAACCAGTTAAGGCTAGAACTGATTCCAGATTTTTTGAACAGTTTTGAGTAATTTATCCTATCCTGTCCGGCATTACCTCGTTTGACGGTAATTTTATATTTTTTTTTTATCTCTGCTCCACTTAACATGGAAATATACTTTTTAAATAGTATTTTAATATTTAAAATATGATACAGGCCTCACATACCGGTCCCTATATCCCCTATTGTACCCTATACATACTCATTTAAGATCCCTAAAGTACCTTATTTTCAAGATTAACTCGTGGGGTAATGTACTTTTTTCTAGTAAGTATCTATTTCAGGGCATTCTTAGCGATTCTGATAAATTTTTAGTAGATTTCAATAATTCAAAGGGATTTATAAGATTTTAGGATATTTTTAAAACTTCTAAGGCATTTTCAAGAGCTTTCAATTTGAAATATTTCAGGAAATTTAAAAAAATTCCAAGGAATTTTGGATTAATTTTATTAATTTGAAGGGATTTCGAAGCGTTTGAAATATTTTAGGATAAAGAATTTCCTAGAATTTCAGAAGATATGACACGATTTTATACGACCTATAAGGTTTTAAGATCTTTTAAAAGATTTCACACGATTTCATAAGATTTCAAAGGATTTTAATGATTTTAAGGGTTTCTTAGAACTCAAGGTATTTTAATAAATTTTCCAGGATTTCAGGAAATATCACCAGATTTCATAGAATTTTACGGGATTGATTAAGATTTTTTGGTGGATTTTAAGGAATTTATTTAAGAAAAGTGAGTTATTTCGTAGGGTTTTAAAGATTTGAAGAGATATGAAATTATTTTGTAGAATTTATTCTGAATTCTTCTTAATTTATCTTGATTTTTTTTATTCCTTGGGATTCTAGTAAATTTTACTTGAGTTCTTATAATATTACTCAATTCGACTTAATTCAATGAATTGTTTTTTAATTTTTAAAAGTTTATGTTTAATTGATCCTGAGGATCAATTGATAAAATGATTAAAGGCTTTGAAATATTTTGACGTATTTTTTTTTTGAATTCATTGGCATTTTTAAGAGCTTTAAAAAATTGTAAGGCATTTCAAAAGATTTTAGAGTATTTGAAATATTTTATGCTATTTTAAAAGCTTACAATAAAATTTTTAATTGATTTCAGTAATTTAATGGGATTTCGAAAGGTTTGAAATACTTAAGAGTGTTTTAAAAGATTCCCAGGCATTTTCAAGATTTTTCTAATCTCATTTCAGTTACTGAATTCAGTGAAGTTTTTTCACATTACTACATTTTTTTTCAATTCATTTCATTTTTTTATTTTACCTTGAATTTCCCTTAAATTACTGTAAATTCATTTCAATATTAGGGAAATTTATAGGATTTTTGTTATTTTTACATTTTTTTTTAAATTCTTTTGAAATCAACTTGAATTGTTTTGAAGTTTTATGAATTTGTCCTGAATTTGTTACCCTTTGAGTGTCAAAAAAGTACCCTTTGACTGTGAAAAAAAGGATCGTTTAAAGTACTTTCAAAGTACCCTGTAATCCCCATATGTTATCCCATAGGGACTGTGAGGCCCGATGATAAAGAATGTTTGCTAGGGTGGTCCAAAAATGCATTAGAAAAAAAATGATATTTAGAGGTGGCGCAAGCCCCATGAAGTTTTTTAACACGTATTTCCTATAAGAAAAAAGACGTTTTTGTAAGTTTTATACGGAATCCTCAAAATTAGCTCAATCGAGTTGAAACTCAGCATTTCTCTTTACAATTAGCCGTAGAATACGAATAAAATATTTCTTTTTAAATATCACCCCCCTAAGCCTGTTTTATGATATTCCGAAAAAAACCCATAAGTGAAAAAATGGGCTTGGGAGTTTTTGTCGCTAATTATGATTTTTTGCGGTTTTTTAAATGCAAGTTATTTCTGATCTATTAAATACAACTTTATACTAATAACTCAATATTTATATAAATTGTTTAAACAATTCATTATTGTTTTTAGCAATTTTCTCTTAGAATAGAGTTAAAAAGTCGCGGTTTTTTTGGAGGAATTTTCTACTTTTTGTTCAATATTTAATTCGAGTGACATAATACTTAATTTATGTTAATAAAAATAATTGTTTAAACAATTCATTATCATTGTTAATAATATTCTCTTAGAATAATGATAGAAAATTACAGTTTGTTCAAAAAAAATTTTCCTTTTTGTTGAATTTTCAATTAGAGCTAGGTAAATAATGAATTAAACAAAATTAATTGTTTAAGCAATTTATTATTATTGTTTATGATATACAATTTGAATAATGCTAGAAAGTTGCGGGTTTTTCTGAAATTTTCAACTATTTGTCTAGTTTTTACTTAGAGTGAAGTAATGATTAATTAAAGGTAAAAAAAATAATTTTTAAAACAATTATTATTATTGTTGATAATTTTCTACTTGTTTAATGATAGAAAGTTGCGGTTTTTATGAAATTTTTAACTATTTGCCTATTTTTCACTTGGAGTAACTTAATAGTTAATTAAATTGAGCGAAAATAATTGTTTAAACAAATTATCGTTTGCAGGGAAGGAGGGGAGAGCCGATATTAAAATATTTGCAGTTCCAAATTTTTCTGTTACGCTTTGCAATAAACTTCTTGTTGTAATTCAAAACAAAACTTTTACAAGTCATTTACAGACCTAGTCCTCCTATCTATTTCTAATCATTCCATCCTTTGTTCTTATCTCTTGTGTATGATAGCTTTTTTTTGTTTTAATTAATTTTTTTAAGTATTTGGAAAAGAGCACCAATAATTCACTTGAAATAATACATTTGAAAAAATGATTATTGTTGAGGCTCATTTATTATTTGGTTATAACTAAAAAGTCAAAGCAAAACTAAAGATTTTAGAAAAAAGCACCTTTCTGGCATCACTCTGAGAGGAGATAGTTATAAACGATATTAAATTCTTTAAATAAGCAGGTTTGTTAACTTGCATTAATTATTACCTCAACAAGTTAAAAGTGGACGAAAAGTTTAAGAGTTAAAAAAAACTAATTAATTAATAAGTCACGTCAAGTGAAAAATAGACAAATAGATTACAATTTCAGAACAAACCGCAACTTTCTATCATTAAGCAAAGAGAATATTATTAAGAATAATAATAAATTGTTAAAAAAATTATTTTCGTTAACCTGAATTAATTATTACTTTACTGTAAGCAAAAGCTAGACAAATAGTTGAAAATTTGAGAAAAAAACGCAACTTTCTAGCATTATTCAAATTGAATATTAATAATAAATTGTTTAAACAAATAATTTTGTTAACTTTAATTAATTATCGACCTTACTCTAACTGAAAATTGGACCAAAAGTAGAAATTTTTTTTTTCACTGAAATTTTCTATCATTATTCTAAGAGAGTATTATAAACAATATTAATACATTGTTTAAACAATTATTTTTGTTAAAATTAAATAAGTATTATCTCGCTTTAATTGAAAATTAAACAAAAAGTGATTTTTTTTAAACCCCGACTTTCTAACTCTATTCTAGTAGAAAATTGCTAAAAACAATAATAAATTGTTTAAACAACTTATTTTAGCATCTAGTTATCAGTATAAAGTTTATTTAATGTATGAAAAACAATATGCATTTAAAAACCGCGAAAATCCTAATTAGCGCCAAAAACTCGCAAAACCCATTTTTTTACTTATGGGGTTTTTTGGGATCTTATAAAACATACTTATGGGGGTGATATGTGAAAAGTAATATTTTATTTGTATTATATGTCTAATTGTAAAGAGAAATACTGAGTTTTAACTCGATTCCTTCAATATTAAGGATTCTGTATAAAATTTACAAAAACGTATTTTTTTTCTTATGGGAAATACGTGTTAAACTTCATGGGGCTTGCATCACCTCTAAATATAATTTTTTTTAAAACAAAAAGTGGATTTATTTTGTTGCATAAAAATTCTAAAAAAAATTTTTTGGACCACCCTAATGTTCACGTAAAACTTCGTGATATTTACAGGGATCACAGTCTTTCCTCTATTCCCCTGCGTTTTCCCCTTTCTTAAACTCATTCTTTTCCCCCTATTCTCGAAATTTTTATTCTTGAATTATTATTTATTAAAATTAATTTAACTTTTTTAAATTCAAATTTAAAATAGTATTCATTGATTTATTAGTGACAATGAAAATAATCAAATGAATGCGTATGATATTGAACCCCTTTAATAAATTATTTATAAATAAATAAAGTACAAAACAAACAACAATATATCGTAACTATCTAACTATATAATGTATAAAACGTGTCGAAAGTATAAAAACCAAAGATAGAAGTTGTTATCTAATAAAAAGTTTGAACGGTTTTTATTTAATGTAAAAAGACTGAGGCTAAATCAAAGCTTATATTCAAATATTGTATTCAGAACACACATTTTTTGTTTTTGTTTATTCATGGTTCTCTTTTAAATTGAAAATTGTTGGCTAATAAAAAAAGCAAATACTCATTTCTTAACATGTTTATCAAACGGTTATTTCATTATCTGATGTACAAAAAAGGCGATCCGGAAAAACTTGATTTCCTGGCCTGGAAAACCTGGGAAATACCTATATGCTTGAAAGTTTAATTTTCACATTTGAATGGAGTAATAATTGAAGATTATTGGATACATTTCAAGAAAATATTAATAAAACTAGTTTACTTCTTACCGGTAAAACACTAGATTAATAGGTTAATTCAGACTAAAAATATTGTTTAAAATTATAAAACTTTTATGTTCCGATAATACAAAAATTGTTTGCAACAAGTGAAGTTAATTGAAAAACGGAAAATAAACGATATTCCCCTTATTATAAATTTAAACATGATTTTAAATAAATTGAAGGTAATATTTTAGTTTTATTATAACTTTTTGCAATATGAATATTATTGCTAAAAAATAAGAGTTATTAGGATAAATAAGACACGTGAAATTCTATGAAATCCTAGAAATTTGATTGAAATACTTTGAGAGCATATAGAACTTCTTAAAATCATTAAAATCCTCGAAAATTTTATGAAATCCATTAAAGTCTTTTAAAAATCCCGTGGAATCTTCTAAAATATCCTCAAACCCTATAGGTCCTATAAAATCGTTCCATATCTTAGATTCTAGGAAATTCTTTAAAACCATATGTAACTTTTTTTAAATATCTTAAAGTCCTTTGAAATCTCTTCAAATGATTAAAATCTATTAAATATTCCTTGAAGTGGTTTCATTGTATCATAAAGTATTTTTTAAAAATATAATCTTTGGAAATACCTTGGAATATTTAAAAATCTGTTCAAATCCTTGGAACCCCCTAATGAATGAGGGATTTCCAGGAATAAGTTCTTTAAATTCATTAAAATATTATAAAATACCGTGAAATTACATGAAATCTGACGATATTCCTTGAAATTTTATGAAATATTTGAAGTCCTATGAAATCCTCTGAGATTCTGGGAAATTCATTGAAATACCTTGAGAGCCTTTAAAGCCTTTTTAAAATTATTGAAATATGCATTTAGAATTCTTATAGTCGCTTGAAATTCCTTAAAAATCCTTTAAAATATTTTAAAATGTTGGCAATTTTTTAAAATCTTTTAAAATCTTTTCAAGTATCCTAAAATCTTATAAATTATATATGAAATATTTTGAAATATTGCGAAATTTAAGGAAATTCTTTAAAATCGCATGGAATTATTGAAATCCTCTGAAATCTTCTGAATTATATTAAAATCTTTTGGAATTCTTTAAAATTTATGGAAATATTATACAATATTTAGAAATTTTTGACGTCTATTGAAATCGCATTAAAATTTTTGAAATTTCGTGAAATCTTTTCGAATTATTAAAAATACCCTAACACCTTGAAAGTCCTATAAAATCATTCCACATGTTTGAAAATTCTAGGCAATTCTTTAAAGCCGCATACAAATTTTTTTTAAATACCTTAAAGTCATTAAATTTTTTGAAAATCCTTTGGAATCTTTGAAAATACCCCAAAATATTTCAAATTATTTGAAATATTTCGAAATGTTTTGAAATCAATTGTAATTTTTCAAAGCTCTTGAAAATTTCCTGGAATTTCTAAAAATACCTTAAAGTTCTTTGAATTCTATTGAAAATTTCTTGAATCGTTTCATTGTATCATAAAGTAGTTGAAAAAAATTAATCTTTGGAAATACCTTGAAATCTCTCAATTCTTGTGAATAAGTTATTTAAAATTAATTAAAATATAAAATACCGTGAAATTTCATGAAATATTTGAAGTCCTATGAAATCTTTTGAGATTCCGAGAAATCTTACGGCTGGAAATTTCTTTGAAATCCTTTAAAATATTTGATAATTTTAGAAATTTTCTGAAATCTCTTTGAATCTTTTCAAATATCCTAAAATCTTATTAATACTATATGAAATCCTATAATATGTTCCAAAATTCAAGGAAATTCTTTAAAATCGCATGGAATTATTGAAATCCTGTGAGATCTCCTCAAATATGTAAAAATCTTGTGAAGTTGTTTAAAATTTATCGAAATATTATCAAATGTTTAAAAAAATTGTATATCAATTGAAGTGCCATACAAATTCTTTGGAATTTTTTGAAGTCCCTTGAAATAATTAAAAATACTCTAAAATCTTTTAAATCCTCTCAAATCCTTATAAAATTTGGAAAATTCTTTGCAATCCCATTGCATTTTTTTTAAATTTCTTAAACACGTAAAATCTTTGTAATAATAGTTAAACCATTTGTTTCTGTAAATATTATATAAAACGTAAGAGCGCGAAAAAAACCAATAAAATAAGATTCTTATCTATTATATATTTATTTAATTAATTGTATTGTAGAGAATAATAGTTATGAATTTTTGATTTTCATATTTTAAGTCTCGAGAAGCTGTTATTTTGACTTAAAAAATATCGTCAATGGCTTATACAGGGTGCCTACCCTACCTGCAAGACCTGGAAAACCTGAAATCGTCAGGGAGTTTTCATGTACCTGGAAAAACTTGGAAATGTCAGGGGATTTTTTTTGAAGTCAGAGAATTTTTTTAAAGCGTGCTTCATTTATTGTTTAAATTACAATATAACATTGAACAAAAATAATTCTTTATTTGTATAAGTAGCTCTATATTACTGTGTATAACTATATTGTTGAAAATTCGTTTTTTTTTGTTTGAAATTAATTTTTTCAATTGCAAATGTAAATATTATATTTTTGGTTGAAAATTCATGTATTTTGTTGAAAATTCGTTCTTTTTGATAGAAAATTAATCTTTTTCGTTGATAATTCATTTTTTTAAAAATATTTATCAGTTTGACATTTTTCTTTCTTGACTAAGAAATATTTCGTAGCTCTAAAATTTTCCTTAGCTGAAAATTTAACTCATGTTAAAAAGTCGTCTTTTTTGGATGAATTCAACCATTTTTGATTAAAAATTAAAGTCTTCTTAGGTTAAAATATCAATGACTACATTTTTCCTTTAGAATTCATCTTTTTTCAATGAAAATTTTTTGATTCATAATTCATCTCTTTTGTTAAAAATTGATTTTTTTTTTGTTGAAGATTCATAATATTAATTGAAAAATTGTTGAATTTTAATGTTTTAACTGGAAATTTAACTATTCATTTTACGACTAAAAATTCAACTACTCAAGTCGAAGATTCATAATTTTAGTTGAAAATTCATCTTTTTGATTTAAAATTTGACTTCTAGTTAAAGATTCATCATTTTAATTTGAAAAATTGTGTTTTTTAGTTGAAAATTCATGTATTTTGTTGAAAATTTATCACTACGTAATTTTTTGTTGGAAAATTAATTTTTCTAAATGCAAATTCAATTATTCCATTACCTAAATATGCACTGAATTTTAAATATAAAAACGTATAATAACAGTTTGTTTCAATTACTATTCAAAGTCATGAATTTCAGGGACAGATTACGTTCTAATATGTTTAAGAACATCTTGTACTATAAATTATCTTTTTGAAAAATGCTCAGGGATTGGCTTCCTACTATGAAAAATGACACCTAGAAAAAATTTGAAATACCTGGAAAAAACCTGTAATAATCAGGGAATTTTTTGTCAGGATTTGATTAGACACACTGTTATATAAAAAGATTGTCATTAAGCACAAATTATTAGAGTTATGAAATAAGAGCGTACTTTCTAATTTCGCAAATAATTATTTTTTACTTATTGCAATTACTATAAATCGACAAAATATGTTTCATGTTGATCTGGAATTTTTTTTTATTCAA
>JAUELO010000085.1:3643955-3656819 GCA_032357855.1 Amphibolips quercusostensackenii | reverse complement strand
AAAAAACAGGGAATTTAATTTAAAAAACTGGGAATTTACTTCTGATCGCAGTAAAATTCAAGTTTTCATTATTTAAAAAATTTTCGTCAATTTAGAAAAGTGACTGCTACATTTATCTAGTCGTAGGGCATATAAGTGTGTTTATTAGGTTACGGATTCATTTACTTATTCAAAAATTAAACTATTTGGTTAAAAGTTAAGCTCATTTATTGTAAATGAATTTTTTTATTAAACATTCATAATTTAAATTGAAAATTCATCTCTGATTGAAAATGTAACTATTCCAGTAGAAAATTAAAGTATTTCGCTTAAAATACGTTTTCTGTAAAGAATTAGATTTTTAAGAGAAAATTGAACCACTCTATTTTTGGTTGAAAATTTATTTTCTTTGGCTTTTTTCACCTGTTATTTTTTTCTCTAAGGAGCCGAAAAGTAAGGTAGTTTGGAAGTCTGCTTTTTAATTGTAAATATTTTTCATGATTCTTAGCATAAAATATGTTTTTATAGGAAAATAGATTTCTGTTCGATCTTAAATTAAAAATTTATCTTTTTAAAAATTGAAATTTCAACTATTTAGCTAAAAATTAACATTTTTAAATTAAAAATTCAACTGTTTAATTGAAAGTTTATGTACTTTATGAAATTTTGTCTTTTTTATAGAAAATTAATTTTTATGGTTTTAAATTCCTCTTTTTCATAAAAATTTCAACTATCCCAGTTGAAGATCCATCATTTTTATTGAAAATTCATTAGTTTGGTTGAAAATTAATTTCCTTTACTAAAAATCCAACTGTTCCATTTTTAGTTAAAAATTTATCTTTCCTAGTTCAAAATTCAATAAGTTTAATGAAAATTAGTGTTTTTAATACAAATTTAACTATATTGTTGAAAATATACGTATTTTTGTAAAAAATCGATTATTTATAGAAAGTTATCTTCTTCGTTGAAAGTTGATTTTTTTGTCTAAAAATTCTTCTTGTCGGTTAAGAATTCAAGTATTCCAGTTAGAAATGTATAATTTTAGTTAAAAATTCATCTGTTAGGCTAGAAATAAAATTACTTTGTGAAAAGTTGAACTCTTTTGTTAAAAATGATTTTAACTTTTTATCTTACCTTTTTAATTATTCAAAATTATTTTTTTTTACTTAAAAATGTGTCTTTTTTAGGAGAAATCAATCTTCTTGGTTTAAAATTCATTTTTTTGGTCTAAAATTCAATTATTTCTGAAATTCGTCTTATCGGTTAAAAACTCAAGAAGTCCCTCTGAATATTTTATATTTTAGTTGAGAATCCATCTTTTAGGCTAAAAATAAAATAACTTGGGTTATAGTTGAACTCTTTCGTAAAAATTTTTTTTAAGATTCATAATTTTAAGTGAAAATTTATTTCGTGGATTGAAAAATAAACTATTTGATTGAAAATTTGTTTTTTACTTTTCATAAAGAGAAAGTTTTGCCGAAAATTCAAATATTTTGTTGAAAATTTGTTTCCTTTTTGATTGAAAACAATTTTTTTTTCAACTTTAAATGTTACTATGTATTATACCAGTTAAATATTCCATAATATTAATTAAAAACTCATTATTTTTTTGTTGGACATTAATTTTTTAAATCAAAATTCAATTATTTAATTGTTGGTTAAAAAATGATTTTTTTTAAGTTGAAAATGCATCTTTTTTGGTAGAAATTACTCTTCTTCGTTGAAAATTCATCTTTTTGGTCTAAGGTTAAATTATTTGATTTAAATATTCATCATCTTAGCTGAATATTTCATAGCCTTGGTTAAATATTCATTTGTTTTTTTGAAAATTAATTTTTTTTAACTTTAAATTTAATTTTTTAAGTTTCTTCCCTCGAATCGCCACCCTGATGAATTAACCCATGGGTCAACCACTGTTGAATTCAGGTCTATATCTATTCCTGAATTTGCTTGAATTTTTTTGAAATCATTTAGGTTATTTTAAAAGATTCTAAGGAATTTCCAAAAGCTTTAAAAAGTTTCAATGGATTTCAGAAGATTTTATAGGATTTAAAATATTTTTTTTTTTTTTAAAGGTTCCAAGGAATTTTGAATAGATTTTAATAATTTGAAGTGATTTCAAAGGATTTTAAAGATTTTAGGGAATTTTAAAAACTTCCAAAAACTTTAATGAGATTAAAAAAGTATTAAGGGATTTCAAAAGATTTTAAATATTTTAGGGCATTTGAAATGATTTCAAGGAATGTTCAAAATACTTGAAATTTTTCAAGAAATTTCTAAAGATTTGAATGATTTTGAGGAAAAAACAATTTTTTATGGGGTTTTGAAGAATTTTGGAAGATATGGGACGAATTGATGCAATTATATAAGGTTTTAGGATATTTCAAAAGATTTCAAGGGATTTTCTAAGATTTCCGAAGATTTCATTTATTTCAAGGGATTTCAGAAGCTATTGATTCATTCTAATAATTTAAACAGGATTTCAGAAAATATAATGAAATTGCATGTAATTTTACGGGATTTTGTAATATTTGAATTGATTTCAAAGAATTTATTCACAAAAGTTGATGGCGTAAATATTTCAAGATATTTCAAAAGATTTTAAATTATTTAAAATATCTTAGAATATTTTTAATAAGAGAAGGATATACAAGCTTTTAAGTTTTTTTTAATTTTTACAAAATTTTAAGAGAATTCAAAACATTTTAAAGAATTTGAAATGTTTTAGGGCATATTAAAACATCCCGAGGTATGGTAAGGTATTTTCATAAATTTTCCAGGATTTCAGGAGATATCAGATTTTATAGAATATCACGGAATTTCATGATATTTCAATGGATTTTAAACAATTTATTTACAAGAAGTGAGGGATTTTGTAGGAATTCATTTGGAATTCTCCCGAAATTTTTGTTAATTTAAACTGAATTTTTTTAAGTTCTTTCCAATTCCATGGAATTCTATTTAATATTTTTCATTCACTTAAATTCTTTTGAATTCTACTCAGTCCAATGAAGTTTTTTTCAATTTGTTTCATTTATCTTGAAGTCTTTTAAACTCACCTAGAATTCTTAGGCATTGCATCAAATTATTTCAAATTTCTTTGCATTTTTTAAAACTTATTTCAAAATTACTGAATTTAATTAATTTTTTAATATTTTTGAATTGTTTTTAATTCATTTGAATTTTGATAAATTTAATTAAATTCTGCTTCTTTGAATTTTTTATTTGTTCTAATACATTTTGATTGTTTTGAATTTAGCTTTAATTGTTTTTAAATATTATGAATTGAATTTTTTTTTATTCAAATAATCATTAGTCACATTATTAATGCACATTAGTAACTTTTTGAATTAGACAATAGTCACTTTGACCACTTTTTTGGTCTAAATATGTTACATTTTCACTTCCTTTAGGTAAATTAGGCTGTGGCAACCCTGATAATAATAAATTAAAAATATATAAATTTATAATTTTTTTATTCCATTATTAAAGATTTTATATTAAAAATATTACCAAATTAGAATTTTTTTCTCTAAATATTAATTATCAGTCAAAAATGGAAAATTAGTCAGAGAAAAATCAGCGAATTTAAAAAAAAAAGTTCTTCAGTCAGACCGAATAATCAATCATTTTAATTTACAATTAGTTTAAAGTATGTATAGTCTTTGATTTCCAAATTAAATTTTAGAGATAAAGATACCAATGCTAAAATGTTAGCATTAATAGCATTTGAATTATTTTTAATTGGAATTATTTAGATATTATTTCACAAATAATTCAAATATCAAATTTGGTCCTCCATAATTTCGAAAAATAAGTGTTTGGGAATCTAAAACGTGTGGTTAAGTGTGCTCAGAATTGGGAGATGTTTCGCCGAGCACTTGATCACGTAAAAAATGAATGAGGTTGAATGAGAGAGGATGGGCCTTCATCAATTCCACGTCTCTAAATTTCTCCAGGAATGCTTGATTGGATTTAATTTTAGGAAGATTTACTGCTCGAGTATTTGAATTTAGTGCATCACTACTAAATTTGGTAGAAAAAACGATAAAATAGAGAGTAGTTTATCCATTTTATTTTGTTTCTCTAGAAAATTTCGCTTATTTTATCACAAAAGACCTGCACTGTGAACCCTATCGAATATATTTTATAAATTTATAAAATCTCTCATAAAATTTTCCTAAATGGTTTCTCAAAGTAACTTAAACAGCATTATCAAAAAATCGTTAAAACTTTAGTATGCACTTCCCTGCAAAATGAAGAAAATGCTTGTAATTTCAAGTAAAGTTCAATATGCTAGAAAAAAGGAATTATCTAAAAAATGAGAGAATTGCATAATTTTTTGATGTATGAATATTGAACTTATGGTTTCTTTTTCGCAGTAAGCATTTGAAAAATTTTAAAGGCAGTTCCTACACGTACCGAGAAAATTTGGCCATTCGTACCGAAATTTTAGTAAAATAGCCCCCTTTTTCACGTAGCCACTGCCAATTTAAAAAGGTTTAAAGTTGTATAGAATTAAAGCGAGAATTATTGTTAAAAAAGATAGTAATTCGATATAAATGTTGAAAATCTGTAAATTTAAGAGTTGTACATTCTTCAAACCAAATTTAAAACATTTAATTCTTTTAAGCTTTAAAACGTACAGACTGTACATTGTAGAATTTTTGTTCTGTTCTTTTGAATTTTGAATACTTTTTAAAAAAAGTTGTGATTTTTAATCGTCTAGATTTAAAAATGTTAACAATTTATATTTCCAAGATTTAAACACTGTACAATATTAAAAGATTTACTATTACACTTTATAAGATTTTACTTTAAAAAAAAGTGAACTTTAAGCATTTTTAAAACCAATATGTTTTTCTTTCAAATTCTGACAACTCCAAAATTAGATGCTTTTTTGCCTAATATTTAAATTATGCTAACTTGAAAAGTTCAAAATTTTTTTCTCTCTCCAAATGATAGAATATTTAATTTAGAAATCTTTTAGTATATTCACGTTAATTTTAATTAATTATAAATTATAAATAATCTATAATTTGTTGAAGCTTATAATTGTAAAAAGTGTGGAATCATTAGAGTTTAGAAGGTTTTTATTTTTTAAGCTTCCATCTGGCAAGCCTGATATTTTGGACTAGTTCGAATTTGAAAATAATTAAAATTTATAAACAGAAAGTTCTAAATTTATTTAATCGACAACAATAAATGATATCATGAAGGTATCTATTATTATTGATTAAACTATTGATTGATTAATTGAGTGTAATTAGCATGGTTTTATAGTTTTAGGAAATTTGGTCTTAAAATTTAGAAAAATTGCTCTGGAAAACTAACCAAATTTAAGAAATTTAAAAATATGTATTTCCTATCAACTACAATTTGAAATAATAGGGAAAATTTAAAATCTTGATTCGTTTGCCTTGAAATTTTGTAATCTTTCACTTTTAAAGTATTTAAATATTGTGGAAAATCATTTAAATTTGAAGTTTAAAAATGGCAAAAGTGCGAAAATGCAATTTGAAAGTGCTAGAATTTAGAAATAATTTGTATTGATAGAAACATGATAAATTGAAAAATGATTTTGATCTGCAACAAAAAATGATAAAAACCTTTTTTAAGCTAAAAATGTCGATCCTTACATTATCTTTTTTTTAATATTAAGTTTTTTTGGTTGACCAATTGGAATAATAAAATGTTTATTTTTTATTTTGATTGCAAATATGTATTTGCAGCTCTTTTAATTGTATCAAAAATTTTATTTATAAAATTAAATAATGTATTTTTAAGTCTCTTCTTCGACGAATTTTATTATTTCTCATCAATAATGTAATTTCACGCTTCAAAAATATTCTTAACCATTTGTTCTTAATTCATTAATGTTTCAAAATTTCACTGTCGTCACTTTAATAATTTACAAGAATTTTATTAAAATTCTAAAAGTTTGATCTGGAAAACTCAGAACATTTGTTAAATTAATGAACTCGAAATATGCAAGAATGCAGAATAAGGGGGACAATTTCATATTTATTACTTTGTCATAATTATAAATTCAATAAATCCATGCTGAAAAAACTTCTTTCGAAGTGTACGTCAAATAAATATCAGACATGTTTTTTAATTAATACCATCTGGTCTGCTGGTATCAGACTGGTATAATGAATGAATTAGAATTATTTTGAATGCATACTAAATCCTTTTGAATTCTTGTTGAACTGTTGAACGTCTTGTATTCATTTTAATTGTTTGAATTACTTGAAATACTTTAAACTCTTTTAGATTTTTCTCAATTCTTTTAACTTCCTTGAAATCTTTTAAATTTTCTGCATTACTTAATTTCTCTTAATCACCTAAATTCCTTGAACTCTCTGAAGTGCCTAAATTCTCTAAATTAGCTGAATTCCTGGAATCCGCGGAATTTATTGTATTTTTAGAATTCTTTAAATTCTATAAACTCCTTGAATTCTTTGAAATACTTGAATGCTTTGAATTTCTTGAATTTACTGAATTCCTTGATTTTATTGAATTTCCTAAATTCTCAGAAGTCCTTGAATTCCCTGAATTCTTTAAATTTTCTAAATTCTTTGAATTCTCTAAATTCCCTAAATTATCAAAATTTTTTGAATTCTCTGACTTTCTCGAATTCTCTGACTTCCTTAAATTCTATGAATTCCTTGAATTTCTGCATTTCTTAATTTTTCAAAACTGCCTACATTCCTTGAGCTCTCTGAATTCTCTAAATTTTCTAAATTACTTAAATTCCTTAAATCCGCGGAAATTATCGAATTTTTGAAATTGCTTAAATTATCTAACCTCCTTGAATTCCTAGAATTCTCTGTAAACCTTAAATTCTTTAAAATACTTGAATTCTCTAAATTATTTGAGTTCACTGAATTCCTTGATTTCACTGAATTTTATGAATTCGCTGAATTCTATGAATTCGCTGAATTCCTTAAATTTACTGAATTCTTTGTATTCACTGAATTTCTTGAATTCACTTAATTCCTTGAGTTGTCTGATTTCCTCGTATTCTCTGAATTCCTTCAATCCTCTTAATTCTCCGAATTTCTTGAATTCTTTTAATTTCTTAAATTATCTAAATTTCTTAAATTATCTGACATCCTTAAATTCTATGAATTCCTTGAATTTTCTGCATTCTTTAATTTTTCTAAATTACCTAAATTCCTTGAAATCTCTGAATTCCCTAAATTCTCTAAATTACTTAATTTTTTTGAATCCGCGGAATTTATTGGATTTTTGGAATACCTCAAATTCTTTAAACTCCTTGAATTCCTAAAATTCTCTGAAAAGCTTAAGCTCCTAGAATCCTCTAAGGACCTTGAATTCCTTGAAATACTCAAATTCTTTAAATTTTTTGAATTTACTGAATTTCTAACATTCACTGAATTCCCTGAATTCGCTAAATTCCTTGAATTCTCCGAAGTCCTCGTATTCTCTAAATTCTTTGAATTCTCTGAATTCCTCAAACGCTTCGAATGCCTTGAATGTGGAATTCTGTGAATTCTTTGAATTGTTTGAATTATCTAAATTTCTTGAATTCCCTGACTTCCTTGAATTCTCTGACTTTCTTGAATTCTCTGTCTTTCTTATATTCTATGAATTCCTTGAATTTTCTGCATTTCTTAATTTCTCTAAACTTACTACATTCTTTGAACTCTCCAAATTCCCTAAATTCTCTAAATTACTTCAATTCCTTGAATGCGTGGAAATTATTGAATTTTTAAAATTACCTAAATTCTCTAAACTTCTTGAATTCCTAGAATTCTCTGTAAAACTTAAATTCCTTGAAGTATTTGAATTCTCTAAATTATTTGAATTCACTGAATTCCTTGATTTCACTTAGTTCTATGAATTCGATGAATTCCTTAAATTCACTGAATTCTTTGTATTTACTGAATTTCTTGAATTCACTGAATTTCCTGAATTCATTGAAGTTCTCTAAATTCCTATAATTTTCTGAATTTCTTGAATTCTCTTAAATTCTATAAATTCCTTGAATTCCTTAAATTATCTATATTTCTTGAATTCTCTGACTTCCTTTAATTCTATCAATTCCTCGAATTTCCTGCATTCTTTGATTTTTCTAAATTACCTAAATTCCTTGAAATCTCTGAATTCCCTAAATGATATAAACTACTTAAATTCTTTGATTCCGCGGAATTTATTGGATTTTTTGAATAACTTAAATTCTTTAAACTTCTTGAATTCCTGAAATTATCTGAAAACCTTAAGTTCTTTGAAATACTTGAATTCTCTGAATTCCTTGAATTCACTGAATTCCTTGATTTCACTGAATTTCTTGAATTTACTAAATTTTTGAATTCTTTAAAGTTCTCGAATATTCTAAATATTTTGAATCCTCTGAATTCCCCGAATCCTCGGAATTCCTTGAATTCTCTGCATTCCGTGAATTATCTAAATTTCTTTAATTCTCTGACTTTCTTGAATTCTCTGACTTCCTTAAATTCGGTGAGTTTCTTGAATTATACGTATTCCTGCGATTTCTTGAATTTTCCGAATTCTTTGATTTCGACGAGTTTTTTGAATTCTCTAATTTCTCTGAAGTCCTTGTATTCTTCGAATTTCTTGAATTCGCTGAATCCCTTGATCCTCTGAATTCCTTGAATGCTTCGAATTCTCTGAAAACCTTGATTTCTTTGTAAACCTTGAATTTTTTGAATTCCTAAAATTCTCTGAATTCCTTGAATTCATTTAATTACTTAAATTCTCCAAATTTATTGTATCTTCTGTATTCAGTAAATACTTTAAATTCTCTAAATTCCTTTAATTCTCTAAATTCCTTTAATTCTCTAAATTCTCTAAATTCTCTGAATTCTATGAATTTTACGAATTTTTGTAATTCTTTGAATTTTATGGATTTTCGGTATTCCTTGAATTCTTGGACTTTTATTAATTCTCTGAATTTATTGAATTGAAGTGATTTCAAAATAATTCTAAATAATATACTAATCCAGAGAGTATTATTTACTAAAACAGTCTGCAGTGGTGATTTTAGACGTACACTCAGAGAAAGGTTTTTTAACCAACGGAGGTATCGAATTTCAATATATAAATAAAAGAATTGCTCACAATTACCTCCTATTCGTGGATGACGAATAGAGTCCGGCGACGAAACAATGGAAGCGGATTGAACAGCAGCTGACACAGCATCCTTAAATTTATCTTTTTTGCTCCCAGACCGACGTCCGAAAATCTTGTGAGCTGCAAGATCTTTGAGTAGATCTTTAGGAACTCTCATGAGTAACAGCTTCGGCAATCGCCGTATGAAAATTTTTCTCACCCAAGGAGCCATTTTGTGTGTACTCGGTTTTCGATAATGCACGTTCAAGATGATGATGGTGATGACTACAGATAGTCCTACTAGAACCATCGTGAATAGGAGATATTTTCCAAGCAAGGGTAGAGCCAGCGATGTCGAGGGAATGATTTCAGAGATCAGCAAGAAAAACATTGTTTGAGAAAGAAGGATGTTGATGCAGAGGGCGATCTTCTCTCCTGAATCGGCTGGGAGATAGAAAGCCAGAACCGAAAGGTAAGAAATGCTGACGCAGGGAATAATTAGGTTCACCGTGTAAAAGAGAGTCTTCCGTCTAAGAGTGATGTTGAAGAAGATATCCGGATAGGGTTCAAGACAGCAGGAGTAATATTTTTCATGCCGTTCCGCCGGAACGCTCAGGATATCCCACTCGACACTTGGATAATACTCCGTCAAGTCGATTCCAACTTCCACTTTGTCGTCGCCCTCGTTCGAATCCTTGTGCTTCAAGTCTATCTGTTTTTTTAGAATAAAACTTATTTCAATCCTATCTTATTTGCTTCCTGGATCAGGAAAATTCTAACTCTAAATCCGTATTCTTACCCGGAAAAAAAAATGTAAGTAAAATAGCATAGGTATCCCTTATGCGTTTGTGGTAGGTTCTTTCTTGTTATCCTAACTAGAATTGATGCATTTTAAGCAGGAGTTTGTCTTATACTAGGATATTTAAATATTCCATGCTCGAAAAGCAGTCACGCCAAGCGAGAAAACCCTATCACTTGACCGTGCTGTGATATTGTAAGGAGCCCTTGTGATTACGGCATAAGTTTATGCGCTCCGCATTCTCCCACCATACCTGGGAGACAGCAAGCGCTGGTAGGCGTGGCTTAAGACATCCGTTGTAAGAAAACCATGCTGAAATCGCAAAAGGATTCTTGGCTTCTTGCAGCTATAGCACGTCAAGTGAAAGATTTTCTTGCACGACAATACTACTTTCAAATTATACGCTCTACCTGTATAACCATGTACTTTATGCTTTGGCAGTGTAGAGACTTGTCACGCTAAAATTGTATGAGTTCAAGCAAATACAGCACGAACTTTGGGTCAATTTTGCACTTTAAAATTTCGCACTTTAATAAAAAGAGCTCAACTTGTTATTATACTTAAATTTTTTTTCCGTGCATATTTTCTTATAAATCTAACCTGTCCATCACATTACTATGTAGTTTGGCTGAATTCGGTGAGTTTGCGAAATTTGGTAAAGAAAAGGTTTCTTGGTGAGCTTCTGATTGGAATGGATTCTATAGCTGATGTTAATCATTATTTTTTTTAACTCTGTGATCTTTTTTAGAAGTGATTTTATTTTAAAGAATTCTGTAGAATTTCGTAGTCAAACCCTTATATTTTCGTTCGGCTCTCCTTTCGTCTGTCGTAATATTTTCCCCGGGAGAGGAAGTTAAGGATTTGTGAGGGGTAGTAGTTAATTAAAGGGATAAGAAGTAGGGGAATTGAGAAGAGGGGTGGGACGGAGAAATAAGGGGAAGTAAGGCGTGGGTCCGGCTAAGGGTGGTGAGGGGAAGTTAGGGAAGAGAAGTAATAGCAAGGGTGGGGTAGTGAGGGGAGGATAGGGATAGTAGGGAAGTGAGGAGTGGGGTAGCAGGGTAAGTAAGAAGATAAGAAGTAGATGTCTATCTGTGTTTTTCCGTCAATAAAGCTTATTTCAACTCTAACTTATTTTTATCTGCCTGGCTTAGAAAAGCTTAAAAATTTAGTCGCTATTCATATATTTTCTTATAAATCTGACCTGTCCTTCAGAATACTATGCACTTTGTCTGAATTCGATGAGTTTCCAAAATTTGGGAAAGACAAATTTTCGGCTGAGCTTCCGATTGAGATGGATTTGATAGATGATTTTGATCATTTTAAAAATTTTTTTGCAACTTTAGGATCTAGTTTGAAGGAGTTTTATTTATAAATCGTTATCAGGGCTTCGTAGTTCCAGGCGTTGACTCTTATAGAGCGACTAGGGTGGGGAAACGAGAGGTGGGGAAGTAGGTAAGTGTGGGCTGAGAGGGTAGGAGTAGTATTAGAAGTGGAAGGGCAAGTTAGGGGTAGAACAGCATTGGAAGGGGTTGAGGAGTGGAGGCAGAGTAAGCTAAATGAGAAAGAGTAGGGTAGAAAAAGTATGGGAGGGGGGAAATTGAACGACTTAATAATTTTCTTAATAGGCTACGAAACCGTTTTTGGCAGGCGCACGGCTCGTATTTTAACTAAAATTTTTATAATTGTTTTCGTTTGTATAAAATGTGGAATATTTGTTATTGGATCTAAGTAGCCATCAAAGAAAACTGTAGGATTTATTACTTTTTGGCAATGTCAAACTATTTCTAGGTGCGACATTCTAATTTCGAATTTAATTACATTGACTCAATACTAATTAGTGGATAAAATTGTTCAAATTTTAGGTTCGTCTTACTTGAAATCCGTCGTAAGTCCAAGATCCAAACTTCATGAAGCAGATTTGCTGATCAAAAGGAAAGTATCTGACATCGATTTCACATGATGACTTGAAAATAGCTGGTGGTGTCCATACTACTTTTCCAGTATGATGAAGAACAGCTTTCGTCATTGTCGTTATCCCATATTCGCCATCGGCGCTGAAAAAACGATATAAACATTTTTGCAAATCTAGGTATAAAAATTTTCTTCATATTTACAATTTGTATTTTTTCTATGGTTAAAAACAAATATTTGGAAAATTCTTTATCGCAATGAAATGTAATAAGGTTTTCATGAAAGTTCCTTTTTCTTTCTTTTCTTTTTCCTTTTTTAATATTTGTTGACAAAAAATGAATAATTACGTACTTATTGTAAAGAACAATATCTGGTAGCCATATATGTTCACTTGGAACGTACAGTTCTTTCATTCCACCGTACTCTGCTGGCTCCCACTGAAATTTGTGGTCCTGCCATTCCTAAAAAAATTTATTTGCATAATGATTTCTTTATAATTAATAACATTTTGCAGGGTTAGATAAACTTTAGTTGAGCAAAATTATTTTAAAACAATTTTTAAACTTACATGCTCTAGCCAGACGTTTGTGGTTAAAATTTGATCCTTGAGATTCTGAAATTAGAAAAGTTTCTTAATTCTTGATTGAATAATTAAATTTAAAATAAGGCAAGTTTTTTTAATACATTGATTGGAAATTAAAAAAAAAAGAAAACGCTTTATTGAACAGAATTACCTCGGAAATTTTAATAAGTTCCAGACACATTTTCTGACATTTTCATAAAACAGTTACTCACTTTAAGCAAAAAGACGATATTTCACCATTTTTTAAAGAGTGGTTTAATGCTCAGAACCCTAAGAATTTGAAGTTCTAGAATCTGAATTTAACACCATTCATATAGTATATTTAACCTTTTTTATTCTAGACAGTCTTGTTCCAAGTCAGGATAATTGAAATTCTTTATGTGATTTTTTTTATATTTCTTTTATTTGTTCCTCGTCTTTTATCAAATTCCCTATCTAAAAGTCAAAATTATAATTCTTAACTGAAATCCCCTGTTCCAAGTCAGAATCAGAG
>JAUELO010000085.1:3559147-3569396 GCA_032357855.1 Amphibolips quercusostensackenii | reverse complement strand
TTTTTTACCGGTAGTGTATATATATATATATATATATATATATATATATATATATACAGGAACAAGAGAGAATAATTTATATTATATGAAACAATTTTTTTATTCGCAACATACGTACAGTTGGACTTTGCAATATTGTCCATTCCTGGTTTGAACAAAGCATGCACTTAGTAAATGTTTTATTTATGCTGTCAGAGGAATTTATTTATTGATATTGCGGTTTCCAATATTGTATCATATGCATAGTGAGCAAAAGTTCAAATGTGCAAAACATCAATTTTTATGATAAATTTGTTGAATATTTGTAAGAATAGTTTTAAAAAATGTATGTAACTTTAATATTAGGATTATCGTCCTACCATTAGTACATAATATTTTTTATAATACAAAATGTGTAAATTATTCAACTGTATGTTTGTATTGATTATGAGAAAATAAAAAATTAATTTTGTATGAGATAAATTATTCTTTCTTTCTCGTATATATGTGTATGGTTATTCAAATACATTTTAATGATAAAGAAACCATTAAAAGCATTGTCAAAGGACAATTTTGTTTTAAAATATTTTTTCTGTTGCCAAGGTTTTAAATTTTTTATCTTGTCTCTATCATACATTTTTTTCTATTGTATGGAAAAGGACTAAGAATTTTGGTAATCCTTACAAAGAATGTTTTGGGGTACAATTGTACTCCTATGGTTTTTCTATTTTTAAGAAATCATACTTTTTATGACTTGTACCAGCACCAAATAATTTTTTTTTCCATCGAACATAAAATACGAAATTTTAATCTGAAAAAATTAGGAGAGTATTTCTCTCCCTGAATTGATTAAAATCTTTAAAATCCCTTAAATTTTTTAAAATCCATGGATTTCCCTATGTCTCTAATAATAGGCTTAAACCCTTGAAACTCTGCGGAAAATTTCGAAAATTTTGCGAGATGCCTTAAAATCCACGGAAATCGTTCTTACATCCTTAAAATTCCTTAAAATTAATCGAAATCTTTTGAAATATAGTAAAATCTCTGAAAATTTGATTGAACTCCCTGAAATCCCTTTTAATGTTTTAAAAGCTTTCCGAAATATTGGGATTTGTTCTAAAATTGTAGTTTAAAAATTTTTTAAACTCTTTAAATGTTTTTAAATCTTTCGATGTTCTTTGAGATTTCATGAAATCCGTGAAAAGCTTAAGAAATCTCGCTAAACTCTAAAAAAATTTGGCAATTCTCTGAAATAGTTTGTAGTCCTTTAAAATACCTTAAAATCTCTTGAAATCTTTTAGATTACTCCCAAATCATTAGAAATATTTCAAATCTTTAAAATCTTTAAAAAAATTTGATTATCTTTACCGTAAAGGAGATTTCAAGGTATTTTAAAAGATTTCACAAATTTCCAGTGATTTTAAGAGATATTTCATAAGATTTCAGAGTATTTTAAAAGTTGTAGGGTGTTTTAAATTATTAAAAACGATTACGAGAGGTTTTATAGATTTCAAAGATTTCAAAAGATTTCAAGAATTTGAATCTATCACAGGATTTTAATGGATTTCGAAGCATAACATAGGATTTAAATAGGACTTCAAAGATTTCCATTGTTTCAAAGAGATTTTATAAGGTTTCAGAAGATTTTTAATAGAATCTCAAACATTTAAAGGGATTTAAAAAGATTTCATAACATTTCAGAGGATTTCAAAAGTTTTAGGGTGCTTACAAGAGGTTTCACAGATTAAAAATTATTTTGAAAGATTTAAAAAGCCTTAACTTTTTTAATGATTTCAATGGATTTTGAAGAATAAGATTGAATTTGAATGAGGTTTTAAGGATTTGAATCGTTTTAAAGAGATTTCAAAGGCTTTTTAAACATTTCAAATGATTTTAGAAGATGTGAAGAGGTGTCGATCATTTCATGGGATTTCGAAGGATTTCAAGAGATTTTAAATTAGAGGATTTCGTAAGATTTTAAAAGGCTTAACGGAGTTTCAAACTTTATAAATTAAAATTTGTCCCAGAGTTAACTAATTTCAATCATTGACTGAATTCTAGCAATGAATTAGTAAGTTTTACTAATACATCAGTAAAACTTACTAATTCATCAGTAAAAATAACTGATTCATGGCTAGAATTTAGTCACTGATTTGAAATTAGTGAACATTTAAACCAATTCTAATTTTGATTGGGAGATTTAGGAACGATTCCCACGTATTTTGAAGATTTCAATAAATTTCGAAGGGAGTAAAAAGATTTCAAAAGATCTAAGATTTGGAGAAATTTGATAGAATTTCAAGGATCTTAACCAATCTTTATAGATTTCATAGGATTTTAACGGATTTTTAACGATTATAAGGGATATTTGAAGATTTTAAAATAAGTTACGGAATATCAAAGAATTTGGGAGGATTTCATGTGATACCGACGTATTTTTACGAATTCTAAAGGATATCAGGGGATTAAATTGAGATTTCAAAAATTTAAAGATATCTAAAAAGATTTTATAAGATTTAAAAATATTTAACGTAATTTCAAAGATTTATGAAAATTATCAAGGGTTTAAGGGGATTTCAAGAAATTTTTAATGCATAAAAAATTTTCTTAATGAATTTTTAATATATTCTGAGGAATTTTAAGAGATTTTAAAAAGTTTCCACGGATTTTAAAGATTCTTATAAATTTTGAAGGAATTGCAAAGATTTCACAAGATCTTATAAGAGTTAGAAATATTTTAAGGAATTTTAAGGATTTTAATCGATCTAACGGGATTCTAAAGATTTCAATGCATTTCAAGGATTTTTGCGAGTTTTAAAGGGGTTTAAGGGATTTTAAGAGATTTCAAAATGAGTCACTGGATTTCAAAGGATTAAAAAGGATGTTATGCGTTACCTTAGTATTTTCACGAATTTTGAATTTATATCAAAAGATTCTAACGAGATTTCAAAGATTTGAAGATATTGAAGTGACTTCAAAAGATTTAAAAGGATTTGAGGGGTCTGCGGTCTGAACCTGTAGACTGCCATTTTTTCAAAATGGTTTTTTTTTTGTATTTTATGGAACCTTTTTTATATGCAGTCAATATCCCGCAAACGAAACTGCAAAATTTGTTTCAGTTTAAAAAAATGGATTTTCGAAAATCTCATTTTGTTATCTACAGCTTAGATCCATAACAACGACTTCCATTTGCAGTAGACCGCGGACCCTTCATTTCAAAGGATTTTAAGTCATTTTAATAGATTTTAACAAATATTAAGAGACTTGGAGGAATTTTAATGTCTTTTGAAAGATTTGGATGAATTTTAATTAACAGTATAGGATTTCAAAAGATTATGAAATGTGCCCGCGCTTTTAAAGTATTGCAGTACATTTTAAAGGGATTTTGAAGATTTCAAGAGATCTCCTAAGGGGCCATTCAAGTATTGCGTCACGCTTTTTTCAGACTCTTTTAGACAGCCCCCTTCCTCCTACACTTGTTTTCTATAGTAAATGTATGTAACTTTACCGTGAGCGTCACATTGCACCGGAGCCCCCCAACCCCCGAAGCACGTGACGCATTACTTGAACGTCTCTTAAGATTTCGAAATATATCACGGAATTTCAAGGTTGTCAATCGTTTTTTTTTAGAAATTTTTAGGAACTTACATGGAATTCTGAGGATTATAAGGTACTTATGAGATTTCAAAAATTTTCAAAAGTCTTAACTTTTTAAAGCGTTTTAAGAGATTTGAGGGAGCTTAATCTTTTTAAAGGGACTTGCAGAGATTATGTACGATATTAATGGATGTCAGAGGGTTTCCAATAATATACGAAGGACTTAAAAAAATTTTCTCGGGATTAAAAAACTTTAATTGATTAATACAAATTTTAGAAAGAATTCACTGGTTTTTAAAAGATTGCAAAGATTGCGAGGGATACTACGAGGTTTTATTTAAGGTATATATTAAAATTCAAGAATGATTTCATTTCTCGACCGTATATTTATTGGGCTGCAATATAAAATTTTAGATAATAAAAAATTAAAACCATCAGGGGAAAAAGGCTTTTATTGGATCCCTGTAGATAGTGGACCTTTCAATTATTATTTGAGAAACCAATTAAGCAATTTGTTTTAAACTTTAGGGATAAATAAAATATTTGCGGAAACACTACAATCAAAATGTTATGCCATCTAAATTCATTAGAAAAATACAAAAAATAAAGAAAAACTATTTTTGAGATCATGCTAAGAAAATATACCTTGACTTTACTACTTTAACTACTTTAGAAATAGGCGGCTCCAAAAATATGTATGCTCATGATTTATATTGATAAGGGTCTCAATTAAAATATCTAATGACAACGCATTTTTCAAATCACATAAAACAATAAATATGAATAATTTTCTTGTAATCGGCTTTGTTAAACACTGAATAGGAATCAGTGGGTCAAGCAATTTCTGCGTAACAGGTATTCAATAAAATAATGATAACAGTTTGCGATTTCTAAGTAAATTAGGACACATTATAGAAACCACGCACAATTTTCCATCGGGTGAAACACATGAACAGCTTAATAGCATCACATTCTGGTGGTTTATCGCTTAGGGAACGTAAACTGAGTAGTAAATTCTTTATTTTGTACATTTTTTACAGAAATCTACTATTCTGGAGACTTCTTCTTGTAATTCAATGAGAAATAACTTTTTTTATACAGTGAAAAATAAAATATGGTAATCAACCCATTTTAACCAGATGACTTTAGACATAAAAACAATTTATTTCATAACAAAAACGTGAAATTTGCATAATGAAGATGATAGGATATAGCAAGTTGATAAGTACGTATATCTTGTTAGCTTATTCACTACTGACGGAAAGATCGATGGAGAGATAGCCAGACGTATAAATGAGGGTAGGGAGGATATCAACAGGGAAAGAGCAATTACCAGAAATAAAAATGTAACAAATATAACTCAAATTGCAATATATAATTCTGTACTTGCACCCACTGTGCTGTGCGGTAGCGAGACGTAGAACTACCAAGAAAAGGATAAGAGTAAAATTAACGCGGTTGGCATAAAATTCCTGCACGATGTATGAGGTAAAACGTTAATGGACAAAGTCAGTAATGAGAGGATTCCTAAAGAATGTGATGTAGAGAAACCATTTTTTTAAAAGAGTAAAAGAAATTTGTTAAGATGGTGTGTTTATATTGAAAGAATGAAAGAAGGACTCACGCAATAAGTATAGTTAGGTAAAGTAAATGGTAGCGTGCCCAGAGGTAGACCCAGGAAAGAATGGTGGGAATGTGTTAATGAGACCTTGAATCGAAAATATGCAAAAAGCCACAGGAACACGTAAAGGAAGCTTAGGAGATATTCCAGAATAGGTAAGTAGCAAGATAAATAGTTCTTAACAAATGCATGATGAAGAGTATCAGTGTGGTGAGAGACGCCTGAAAAATTTTTTTAAAATGAATTTTCAATATACTCTGAGGAATTTTAAGAGATTCTAAAAGGCTCCCACGGATTTTGAACATTCCAATGAATTTTAAAGGAATTTCAATAATTTCATAAGATCTTATAACAGTTCAAAATATTTTGAAGAATTTTAATGATTTTAATCGCTTTAACGGGATTTTGCAGATTTTAATGCATTTCAAAGATTTTTGCAAGTTTTAAAAAGGTTTAAGGGATTAGGATTATTTTTGTATTAGGACCTATTGTATCTATATATATTTTGTATTAGGACTTATTCTGTATTATTATTATACAGACTTTGGATACTAATGAGCCCATGTGGAGAGCTGTACATGGTGACTTTGTGAAGTTCTTTACCTGATGTGTTTGCTAGGAAGATTGGTCAGCGACATGCGTCAGATCAGTTTTGCGGAACAAAAGTGTTATTTGAATAAACTATATGCACCCCGCCACCCTTACGCTGCCTCGTACCCTTTCCTTTCTCACTTCGTTCATACGAACTCCTTGTTCCTTTTTGGTATGTTAACCTAGTATCACAGTTCGCAATCACAGTTTTTTTTGGTACGTGAACTTAGTATCATATTTCACTACTTTTGCAGTTGACTTCGCCATTTTATAAATTTTTCACCTAGTGTTCCGCGCTTGAACGGTTCAGCGTTGAAACAATTCAAATACTTTCTACATTTAACCGTCTGGAAATTTAACCTGTATAAAAGTTTATTCGGTTAAACCTTCCATGGTTTCTAACTTTTTTTTTTTTTTAAACTAACTTGAGTTCAGGACCTAAAATGTTGTGTGGTTTGCTCAACACACTTTGTGTATTCCAGATTTGAAATTGTTTTGTCCAAATTCAAAAAGTTTGGTGAAAAATTAACTTCGTTTTCTAAGCAAAATAAGTTATTTTTTAACATGATATTTGAATAGTAATAAAATTGAACTTCAATGTTCATTTGAACTATTATTATTTGATATATTATTTATCAAAATTTTGATTTAGTAATCGCAGGTTTTACAATCTTTTCCCTTCTTATCGTTTCTTTCACACAAATGCGAAATGAATTTATAAAGACCAAAAAGAATATATCTGGACGAATTCTTGCTATTATATTTTTTGGTGAGAATTTATATTACCTTTAAAAAGGTGAAGGGGAGGGGTTTGTCCTAACTTCCCAAAGCGTCACATAGAAAGGGGGTGGCAAAGGTTTTGAAATGCGTGACATTCCTCTCACCAAAAAATAAATTTTAAGTCCGTGTCAAGACAAAGAGGAATTCTCAACAAAAAATTGCATCTTCATCAATATAGTTGAATTTTTTACTAAATAACTGAATTTTTAACCTACAAAGATGAATTCTCACCGAAAAAAATTACTTTTCTTATACAAAAATACGAATTTTCAACAAAATGCATGAATCTTTAAACAAATAGTTTGATTCATAACTGAAAAAGATAAGTTTTCAACGGAAAATGGAATAGTGGAATTTTTATTTGAAAGCTTATAATAAACAAAAAGCGAATTATCAACCAGTGAAATGCAATGGAAAGAAGTAAATTTTTAAATCTATTGTTCAACCTCTCATAAAATAGATAGATTTTCAGCAAAGAAAATTAATTTTCCACTCAAATAGATAAATTTTTAACAAAATAGTAAAGTTTTTAAGGTAAAAATTTGAATGTTTAAAAAAAAGTTGACTTTCAAACCGAAAGAGAAAAATTCTTACCAAGAAAGTTTATTTTTGTTCAAAAAAGATAAATTTTTAATTAAATAGTTGTAGCTTTGAATAAAAAAGATCAAGATTCAACCAAAAAAATCGTCAAATTTTACGAAGTGTCTCGTCGTCCCGAAATTCAAGATGACTAGTCGAATATTTTTCATGCGCTTGGCTAGTCGTCCCGAAAATACGGGACGACAAGCCCATACACTTTTCCAAGTCCCCCAATTTTTCGGGACGACTAGACTCAGCCTAAATTTTAATTAAAAAAAAAAGGTTTTCATTCGACAAAAAATCGAATTTTTAACTAGTTGAATTTAACTAAAAAATACGAAAATGATAAACCTTTTAAAAAACAAGATTAAATTTTTACTCAAACAGATTTTTATAAAAATACAGGGATTTTTCACCAAATAGTTGAAATTCCACCTAATAAACGAAAGATTTTCAACCATGAATGAAATTAACACATTTTTAGATAAAAGTGTTTATTAAAAAAAAAAAACGAATTTCCAACAAAGTTGTTCATGTTTGAAATAAATAGTTTGATTTTCTACAAAAATTTCAATTCTCAACCTTAAAGTATAAATTTTTAAAAAAGAGTTAACTTATGACCAAGTAATTAAATTTTCAATTAAATTTTCATCTACATCAATAAATTTCAAACAAAAAGATAATAATTTTTTTTACAAAGCAGCTGAATCTTCAATCAACACAGATTAATTTTCTATGAAGCAGTTGCATTTTTAACCAAATAGAATGAATTTTCAACCTTGAATATAAATTTAATATTAAGAAGATGAATTTTTAACAAAAAAGTTGAAATTTCATGAAATCAAATGAATATTTATTGAGAAGATTAATTTTCTACAAAAATAGATAATTTTATACAAAATACATTAATTTTTTAAAGACAAAGTGGAATTTTCGGCTAAAAATAAAAATTTTATCACTTTGAAAAAAATTTAATTATTTTAATGATAGTACAACAATTTCGCTAAAACGTCATTTTCATGTTGAAGATTCAAATGCTTTGTTGAAAATTCAACTCTTTGTTTAAAAAAAACTGTTCTGTTGACAGATTTGTTCAAAATTTTTTTCTGGACTAAAAAATATTTCTTGGTTGAAAATTCAAATCTTTCATTGAGAATTTATCTCCATGCGTAGAAATTTGATGTTCTAAGGTAAAAATGCAATGTTAAAAATTAATCTGTGTTGATGAAGGCTTTAACTTTTTTATAAAAAATAATCCTTTTTTGATTGACTTTAACTTTTGATTAAAAATTCCTCTTTTTTAGTTGAAGATTTAACTACTTGGTTGAGAATTTATAACTACTTGGTTGTTTTTTAGTTGAAAATTTAACCATTAGGCTTAAGGTTAAACATCTTTGTAAAAAATATATTTTTTCAGGTCGAAGGTTAATAATGTTGGTTGAAAGTTCATCTGTTTGGTTGAAAGCTTAACCAGTTTGATAAAAATTTATATTTTTGTTTTGTTTATGATAAATCTTTTTGGCTTTTCTCCTTGTAGAAATTTATTATGTTTTCGGTTAAAAATGCAACTGTTTGATTGAAATTCATCTGTTTCAGTTAAGAATTTTACTATTTTGTTGAAAATTTGTTCTTTATATGATTAATAATTTATTTTTCTGAAGAAAAAGTTAACTGCTTAATTTACGGCTTACCATTTATTTATCTTAGTTAAAAATTCATGTAATTTGTCAAAATTTGCCATTTTTGGTAGATAATAATTCTTTTTGGGTGAAAATTATCAAGAAGTGCTATATTTTTACTCAATATGTTAGAAACTTAAAGCTCTTCAAGTGGGATTCAATATAGTACCTACATTAATTTTATTTAGAAGAATTTATTCCATTTTTTGCAAGAATTGTTTTATTTTTTCTGTTTTCATATCATTTTAATAAGTGAAGCTTGTCATTAATACAGTTGAAATTTTTTAAATTCTTTTTAAAAGTGGAAAGGGGGAGGGGGTGACATATAAAAGGTGCAAAGTCTGAAGTTTTAAACATTTCAGGCCGTTCTTGAGTTGTTTCAAATTATGTCTTTTGTTTAGAAGATTAATCTTGAAAAATGTACTGTGTGAAGTTAGTTTAAGAAATTTTTTTTTTAAATAAGCACCTTGTGCCTACAAAAAAGGGTTTCGTAGCCTATTAATGCGTAAATAAGTCGTTTAAACCTTCGCCTCTTATACTTTCGTCTCCTACTCTCACTACATTCCATTACTTTTTATCTTATCCTTTACTTCCTTTCCCCACACTTCAACCTTCGTTTCCCCATCCTTCCTCAAATTATTTCTTATCTACTACCCCCTCTTCTCAATTTCTGACACATTTCCCCTCACTTTCTCTAATTTTCCTCCCCTAATTTCTTATTACTTCTCCTTCTTTTCTTTCCTTCAATTCATCTACTTTCCCTCCCCTTGTGAGACGGACGGAGAGATACCTGACCGAAACTATAAGGGTTTCTCCCAAGGCTATGAAACCCGTGAAAAAAGTTGAATACGATGGAAAGTTTAAACGAATCAAATTTTCTTAAAATATCTGGTAAAAGATAAATAAATATGGTATATATATATATATATATATATATATATATATATAAATAAATAAATAAATAAATATATATATATACATACATATATGGTTAAATAACTAATTGGTTAAACGTATAAATTATTCCAATTGTTTAATTTTTTAAATGGTTAAACGCAGAGTACTTCTTCCACCTAATATTCTTCCCTGGTTTTCATTGTGGCAAAAAGCCTGAAGACCTCTACATTAGCGTTGAAAAGCGTGCAAAATGTGTTAGTTTGCACTACATCATGCTAGAAATATTCTAAAATTGCACTTTAACCCTCTGGTTTATCCGATTACATTATTTCAGCATGTAATCATGTACGTTGTGGAGAGCAAATCGCTTTCGCGATGAAATTCACGCTTGGTTAAACAGCATGGCGTCATGCGAGGCAAAAGTTTTCACCGCGGTGAACAAGGTCGACCGAAAGTTGAGCGAGTCTTGCGGAGAATCTCGGGACTTGCATCGGAGTTGCATCGAGAGGAATGGATTTGCAAAGTA
>JAUELO010000085.1:3546837-3559094 GCA_032357855.1 Amphibolips quercusostensackenii | reverse complement strand
AACCCGACGTCGCGTCGGATAAGAATGAGAGGGATAGGAGCTAGGCTTCCATCCATTGTGCCAGTTTTGGTCCTGAGAATCATCCCGGACGAGAAAATCCGTACCAGGCATCTGCAGCCTTTTTTCGCAAAACAAGTGGGCATTGCAAAAGCGACGGTGCATCCTCTCTCTCAGATCCCGTCTCGTTTGATCTCAACTTGTCTGGTTTTATCTCAGATCCTTTTATCTCCTCCCAGAGCTTATTATGAAGGACAATCCTATAAAAAAAACTAGTCAGAGTAGGTGCTATGAGCCTACAAAAAGGGTTTTTTTGCTCATCAAAACGTTCAGTTGTTCAAATATCCCTCTTTCACCCATAACCCTTTCCCGCCCACTCTACACTCCCCATTTCCATCTCATCCTGTTCTCTCCTATCTATTCAATCCCATCCAATAAGACCCCGTATTATCACGACCTCCCCTAATTTCTTCTCACCTTCACTTATTCTCCTCATCCTCCTATTCCTTCACACCTTCCCCCACTTCCCCTTTCACCTCTACATCCTGTCCCTCACTAGTCTTACCCCTTTCCAGAAAAAAGTAAAACGGAAGGACGGACAAACACCCGATAGAAACTATAAGAATTTCTGCTCGGGGATACAAAACCCTAAAAAGGAAGGTTGCTACAGGTAAGGGAATTCCAATAATTCAAGTAAAGTCAGAGAATGTCAGGGAAATCCTGATGGAGTCAGGGAATTTTTGATAAAAAAAGATTCTTTTAGATAAACACCTAATGTCGAGCTACTTTCAAACTTGACAGTCCAAAAACTATCTGAAATGGAGAAGATAGTTTTATGCAGTTTTCCTTTCCCCTGGCCAAACGTTCAGGCAAATGCGAGTACTTCTAATAAAGTCGGATGCAGCCAAGGCTTATCACTGGATGTAATTAACTTCATAAAGTGATTTTAACCTCACCCTAGTAAAGAACAATTTTCACAGAACCATATCCCGTGAAGTGTAATCGTCCGGCGGTATGCATACTCCTAAAGGACTTAAATAATACTTTAGTAGTGAGAAGGACGCGTGAGTAGGCCTCTGTTTTAACGGGGTTTTTCAAAATAAAGGCATAGTAAAATAGGTTATACCGCAGTGCTATGGACCTGAAGAAACCAGTGCGGTTTTGATAATAACAATCTTCTGGAAAAAATATAATAATAAAAATAAAAATAATAATAATAATAAGGTTCTCTTCTACCATGTAAAGTACTGTAAGATTTGCTATAAAACCCCCACACTAAATTTACTGAGATTTTAAAACATAATAAATTCTATTAATTACATAAACGTAGAACCTTAATGAAATTAGATTTAGAAAGCAAAATATTTTAATAACAAGTGAGAATTACAAATGTATAATTTTATAATGTTTTTGGGGTGAATATTCATCTTGTGGTTAAAAATTTTATCACCTTGTTGAAAATTTAACAATTGAAAAGAATATTCTGTTTTATTAAAAATTCAATATTTTCATTAATAATTCGTCTTCTTGGGTTGAAAATTAAAAGATTTTTGTAAAAACTTTGAGTGTTCGGTTAAAAATGAACTTTTTTTTGGAAAAATCATATTTTTGGTTCAAAAATTCAATTCATTTGCAGAGAATTCTTCTTTTGGCATGGAAATTGAAACATTTTAAATAAATATTTTTCTCTTGAGTGAAAAATGTTTCTCAATTGAAAATCTAATTTTTTGTTGAAAATTCGCTTTATATCTGTTTTGGATAAGGACTCAACTATTGTGTTAAAAATTCGTCATTTTTAATAGAAATTAAATCTTCTTCGCTGAAAATTTATCTGTTTGGTTAGAAATTGAACTATTTTGTCAAGAACACAATTTTTTGTTTGAAAATAAATGTTTTTAACTAGACATTTAATTATTCTATTTTAGGTTTAAAAATGGTCTTTTTTAGTGGCAAAATTAATTAGATGGTTAAAAATTTATGTATTTTGTTGGAAATTCTTCTTTTTTTTTGTAAACGACGAATTTAATTACATAAAATTTTTTTTTTTGCTTGTCAATTCAACTATTCTATTTTTGGTAAGAAGTTTATCTCTTTGGTTGAAAACTCCACTATTTTGGTTAAAAATTCTTTTTTTTTTTCAATATTATTCTTAGTTAACAATCCATTTATTTGATTGAAAACTCGACCATTTTGCTCAAAATGTTCTTTTTTGTGTAAAAGATAAACTTTTTAAACTGCAAATGTCTCTATTTCTTTCTTTTTGAAAATTAATATTTTTTAGTTTGAAATTAATTTATTTTTGTCCAAATTTGTCGTTTTTGGGTTAAAAATTAAATTATTTTGAAAGAAAATTCTTTTTTTTATCGGCTTGAAAATTAAACAATTCTGTTTGACTTTAACTTTTTTTGTTGAAAATTTATGCTTTCGGGATGAAAACGGAACTGTTCTGTTAAAAAATTTGTCCTTTTGGCTCGAAAATTTAACATTTTGGATGAGATTTTTAGCCCTTATTGACTAAAAAATCTCTCTTGGATAAAGAATAAACTTTTTATTCAAAAATTAATCTTCTTAGTTTGAAAAATCTTATTTTTGGTTCGAAAATTCAACTCTTTTGTAGAAAATTTTTCTTTTGGCATGGAAATAAAACATTTTGCATGAATTTTGTTTGATTCAGTGAATAATCTTTCCCGTTTGAAAATCCAATTCTTTGTTTAAAATTCACCTTATATCTGTTTTGGATAAGGACTCGAATATTTCGTTAAAAATTCGTCTTTTTTGGTAGAAATTGAATCTAGTTTGCTGAAAATTCACTTGTTTGGTTGAAAATTGAACAGTTTTGTCAAAAATATAATTTTTTGTTTAAAAATTAATGGTTTTAACTAGAAATTCAATTATTCTATTTTAAGTTTAAAATTTGTCCTTTTAAGTGAAAAATTCAACTATTTGGTTTAAAATTTATGAATTACCTTAAAAATTCGTTTTTTCTTGTTAGAAAACTTATCTAAATAGATAAAACTTGATCTTTTTGGTTAAAAATTCAACTGCACCAAACTCTCACTTTCCGTCCAGTGTCAGGGGTACTCTTCAAATTGTTTTCGACCAAAAGCGGAGGAATGCAAACGTAAACAGTCAGGGCCGTAAGAACAATTTCTGTTGGATTTTTCTTCATAGTAAAAATATATTTGTTTTGTTTCGTCGATTTTGTTATCTAATACACATAATCATTTAAAGTTGAAGAAAAACTGCAATGTTAGCTATACATATTAATTTAAGAGAAAATTTCAAATTTTTTCTCGTAAATCAAATTGTATTCAAGTAATTTATATATACATAATTGAATTTATGGTTAAAGGACTTCAAGTAAAAATTACTCAAAATTTATCTTATGTGGATTAAACGTATAGAAGATTTTTTTACAAAAGAGTTGATTCTTTAACTAAATAGTTAAATTGACAAAAAAATGCACTTTTGATGAAGTAGTTCGATTCTCAAATGAGTAGCTGAATGTTGTGCCAAAAACATAAATCATGAACTATGTGCGTAGTTAAATTGTAATAAAAAAAGACGAATTATTTACAAGACAGTTGAATTTTTAACCAGCAAAGATGGTTTTTCATAAAAAAGTTAATTTTATAATTCTACACAAAATATGAAACAGTTCAATTTTCATCAAATAAATAAATTCTCTGCTACAGTAATTGCATTTTTAAACAAAACCAATTTTTCTGAATGTTTAAGCAGAGAGTTACTCAGGACTAGACAAGTTGTGTTTAAACAAATATGTAGTTGAATTTTCTACGAGAAAGCTCATTTTTAAAAAAAGGGTCGAATTGTAAAACAATACCTCTTTCAAAGGAGATAAAATTTAAAACAAAAAAACACAAATTTTTCACACAAAAATGAAATATAAAATAAAATTTTAATTTAATAAAATCACTTTCGTAGAGGGTACTGCCCCCTATTATCGCTCTGCTACTGGTGGCCGAGCATGATTGTGAACCGTCTCTCGCCCTGCGCACCGAAAAGACTACTAGGATCAGCCGTTCTAGGAAGTGTGAAACTAGGGGGACTGAAAGCGACTGTTTGTTGTATTGTACTTTTGATAAAAAATGTATCTATTTGTATGAAGATTCCACTATCTCGGTGAAAAATTAAGTTTTGTTTTTCAAGATTCTTAAATATTTTTTTTATGAAAAATAAACTTCTTGTTTAAAAATTAATCTTCTTAGTTGAAAATTTATCTTTTTTGTTAAAAAATCATATTTTCGGTTTGAAAATTCAACTCTTTTGTAGAAAATTCTTCTTTTGATATGAAAATAAAACATTTTGAATGCATTTTTTTTATTGAGTGAAAAATCTTTCCTGTTTGAAAAACCAACACTTTTGTTAACAATTCGTCTTTTTTGGGAAAAAAAAACGTAATCTAATTAGATGAAAATTTATATTTTTGGTTGAAAATTTACCTATTCTATTTTTCGTAAAAAAATGGTCTTTTTGGTTCAAAACTCCAATATTTTGGTTGGAAATTGATTTTTGTTGTTGTTCAAGATTCTTCATCTTAGTTGAAAAATTATTTTACTGATTGGAAACTTAACCATTTTGTTGAAAATGTTCTTTTTTTGGTGACAAATTAATATCTTAAACTGAAAATTTGTCGGGCTGAAAAATAAATTATTTTGATACAAAATTCTTTTTTTTTATTTAAAGTTTATCGATCCTGTTTCAAATAAACTTTTTTTTTGTTGAAATTTATTACTTTCGGGTTAAAAACTGAACTGTTTTGTGAAAAAACTCATCCTTTTGGCTCAAAAATTCAAAAGTTTGGATAAGATTTTTATTCTTCATTGACTAAAAAATCTTCCTAGGTTATAAATTAATCTTCTTGGCTGAAAATTAAACTTTTCGTTTAAAAATTAATCTTGGTTTTTAATTTTTGGTTAATTTGGTTAATTTGGTTTTTTAACAAAACAAAACAAAATTTTAACTAAAAAGATTAATTTTTAAACGAAAAGTTCAATTTTCAGCCAAGAAGATTAATTTATAATCTAGGAAGATTTTTTAGTGAATGAAGAATAAAAATCAATATCTCTAAGTTTTAATGTATGTGAAGTTACTTTTTGTTAGTAGATTTTTTTACGTTAGATCTTCTGATTCCTCTACCTCTAGACCCTTATATGACACAGTAAGTTTTTGCCACCCCCCCCCCCCCTAACCGTTTTGCTTAATTTGTGGATGAACCTTTTCATAATTCTGTGTAAGGGTTGTCACTAAAAGTCTTTTAGATGAATTTAAAACGAAATTTTTTTTGTCATTAACATTATTGATATATTGATATCACGGCCAAGGGAAATAAAAAAATTTCTTTGGAAAGATTAGTGAAATTTAAAGAATTTGAAATTAGGATTTTGTAGCAACCCCGCATAGAAAGAAAAATATAAATAAAAATTTGTTGTCATTATTTAGTTTTTGATAGTTTTTGTTGAAGTAGAACTATTATTTGGGCTTACACATACCAAATTCAAAAGTTTCAAGACTCTTTGAATCTGAGATCTAAACCTTTGACAGTGAACTTTCTAAAGGGTTGATAATTCTAGGATGGAACAGAGGATTTTCGTAAAAAACCATAATTTCGACTTTAAAACAGGAGATATTTAAAAGATTAATGATTCTGAATTGGGACAGGTATTAAATAAAAAGTTTCACTAACAAAAAAATACAATTTTGACTTTATGTCAAGAAGTTTCCGTAAAAAATAATTATACTTTTTACTTTGGTATAGGGTATTTTAGTATATAATTATAATTTTGAGTTAGGCATAGGCAATTTCCGCAAGAAATTAGAATCTTTATTTTGGCACGGACAATTTTTAAAAAGACTTGTTATTCTTAGATAGTACTGGGAATTTTCGTAAAAAATTATAATTTTCATTTTAGGTTTACTTTAGAATAAGAAATTTTGTTAGCAATAATAACTTTTATTTTAGGACATAGATTTGTAAAGAATTATACTTTGACTTGTAAAAGACAATTTTTGCCATGCACCGAGAATTTTTCAAAAAGAATTTAAATAACAATTTAAAAGAATAAAATTTGAAAACAATCTTTAAGAATAACCGTGTTCCTAGTCAGAATTTGTCAGATTTTAAAAATTACTGATTCCGAATCAGAATTTGATTGAATTAAAAAATTTTGTTTTTGAAATAAACTTTTTTTCCAAAATTTTGTATAAGGATGTTTGATATATTTCTGAATTTTGATAAAAAATGTTGTAAATAAGTATAATTCTGACTCAAAGCAGGAAATTTTTGGAAATAAAGGTAATTGTGACTTGAAACAGGGAATTCTCGTAAAGGATTCTAATTTAAACTTATTTTACAAAATTTTTTGTTGAAGTTTAAGGTTATTATTCTTATGACTAAGAACTGTCTGATTTTTCAACAAAGAATTATTATTTTTTTCAAAAATTTCCTGATCCAAATCAGAGTAGACACCCTGTTTTAGATCGGACCTAAGATTTCAGACCGAAATTTGAAAATTCTTTAGCGCCCGGCTTAATTAAAAGAAACAATTGTAAGAAAAGATTTAAATCATTAGAAAATCTTTAACAATTTTTTAAGAGTACGGTCGGAACCTGAATCCTTTAAATTTTATAATTGTTAAATTTTGTGACTTACCCTTTAAAATTCTTAGGGTTGCGGTTCGGATAATAGAATTTTTCTTTGCTTAAACTTTTAGCTAGAAGAAAGAAAAATTACAGAAAACACTTTCCTGACTGCTGTTCTGTATCAAAATTCGATTTAAATTATTCGTTTATGAGCAGATTTTCCTTTCGTGATTGACTAGCGTAATTAATTTTAGGAGATTAATATTTCAAATTTTTCAATACCAAAAGCATCCTGAACCTAATTTGTTAAATGACGAGCAGAATGACAAGTATCTGCTTCCAATTTCGAATAGTTAAACTATGAATGCTTTTAACTCGTAATTGCTAAATTTTTAACCAATATAAACTGCATTTTACAAATTCCCACATTTTGTATCAATATTTGAATCAAACTTGATTAATTCTGACTAGATCAAATTCCTCAATGCTGAATTTTAAACGCCACAATTTAAATATTTCATTTTACGATTTATGCTTAAATTACTCAATTTTGAATGCTTTGTTAAACTGTCTGAATTCTAAAAATGAATTAATTGTGCTTTAATAAAAATAATTTTGTTTTCGTGCCAATTCGATATCGTGTAATTTAAATTTTTTGTAAGTCTTAAGCCATTTTAACTGACAATTATGCTTCAATACTTCTAATTTAAAATTGAAAAGTTATACAAATACTTATAAAATAATTGTATAAAAAATTTTGAAACTGTTCATTTTTAAAATTTTCAATGTTATAATTTTAAGTGTTTAAAAATATTTTCACATGTGTGAATAAAATTATTTAATTTTGATTTAAATTATTCAAACCTTTTTATTTTAAATTTTTCAGACTTTTAACGTTTTGAATACAAAATTTAAAAATTTTAAGAATCTTATAGCAGCAATTTCTTATTATTCTGGAATAAATTGGCACTGTTTTTTTTCCAATTAACAAAACCATTGGGACTTAAAATTTAATCTTTTTTTATATTGTATACTAGAGTGGTCCGAAAAGCAAATTCTTTGGCTTTCTAAAAGTAGTTTATCCTGAAAATTTTAGTTTAAAAAAAAAATAATTTCGCTATCGCAAGCATACTGGAGTTTTACACAGCAAAGAGAGCAAGAGATTTTTTCTGCCAGACACATTTAGAAATTTGCATGTTTCCTGCCTATTGGAATAAGTATTATTGACCATTGACAGTATAGCCTAATTCATAAAAATAAAAAATTTAATTCAAAGAATTACCTGATTCTACTAAAAATGACCTAAACATGGCTTAAATTTAGGTTTTCATTAGTTTTAAACATCTTTAAAATTTATGAAAACAGTAATAAATATCAGAAAATGACCATATATTATTCCTGAATTTTTTCAGAATTGTTATTCAACGAAATCAAGGCTTGTCTGTTTAAGGGTTAAATTTCAATCGAAGATAGCATACTAGAGCGGTTTGTAAATTATTTATTTTTTATCTGAAGAACAACTATTTCATTTTTGGTTGAAAATTCATGTATTTTGTTAAAGATTGGTTTTTTTTCGGTAGAATATTAATTTTCTTTGTAGAAAATTTATGTATTCTGTTGAAAAATTGTTTTTTGGGTAGATAATTAATCTTCTAGGTTGAAAATTTAGCCAGATAATTACAAAGTCAACTTTTTGTTTAAAATTTAATTTTTTTGAAAATTGTACTATTGCAATAAATAGCTGTTAATTTGATCTCGAGCGTTTCCACTTTACACGAATGTGAATTTCACGACCACTTTGCTTCCCGTTAGTAAATGGATTTGCGTCCTCACAGAGGAAGCATTAGTGATTTTTGAAATAATAGACAAACTAAGTTTTTCATTTTGATCTAATTAGGAATAGAAATTTACAAAAAATCAAAAATTACAAAATAATACAACATTTTTTAAAATACAATGACAAATCAGACAAACCAAATTTTTTATTTGAAATGGTAATTTTTCGAGCTGAAAAAGGAAAGGAGAGAATTCTGTCGCACCCTATCCCTTTCCCAGCTTTATGATTTTTTTTACAAAAATTGTCAGAGTCATTTTATTTGAAAATTTATAAATAAAAAGTCTTTTCTATTCATGCATCAACTTTGAATTATGTTGATCAACACATCTTTTCTATTTTCACATCAACTTTAAATTATGCGTCTAAAAAAATTTTTACTATGAAAATCGATTTCTGATATAATATAAATGATCATAACTTTTTTACTCTTCAATAAAATGTATTAATCTTATAGGTCAATCGATTCGTCTCGAACCAAGGAATATTTTATATTCTTGCATCAACTTAGAACTATGTTAAAGAAAAAAGTTTTACTATAAAAAACCGTATTTAAAAATTTTATGCATTGCCATAGCTTTCTTACTCTTCCATAAAATGTATCAACATCATAGGTGAATCGATTCTCGAATAAACATATCTTTTCTATTCTCACATTAACTTTAAATTATGAGAATGTTAAAATTTTCACTATCAAAATCGATTTTTAATATAATATAAATGACCATAACTTCCTTACTCTTTGATAAAAGGTATTGACATTATAGGTCAAATGATTCGTCTCGAACCAAGATATCTTTTATGTTCTTGCATTAACTTTGAATTATGTTAGAGAAAAAAGTTTCACTATACAAAATCAATTTTTAAAGTATTATAAAGTGCTAGAAAAAAATGCAATTAATATTTTCTTAGAAATCCTTTAGTCAGTTTCAAGATATAAGCGGTAAAAAATAAGACCTTCACATTTCATCAATTTATCTGCAACTGTTTTCAAGTTATCGTGTTCACAAAAAAGTGTGATATTCACGCAAACATCCACAAACACATTCGGACAATTGCTTAGAACATTGTATTACACATTTTTGAATAGACAAGTGTTTAATTAAATAAATTAAGAAATTTTCGAAATGTCACCATTATAAAGCTTCCTCCATGAGGAAGCAAGATGTGATAAAATCACACATTCCTTGGTAAAATGTATCCTAGAAAATACCAACAAACTACAACAAGTTTTTTGTCCACTAAATTATGACGGAAATTATGTGTGCATGTTTTTCTTAGAAAAGTGAAAGATTTATTATCACTTTTTTTTGTTTTTACTTCATAGACAACTTTCTGCCATAAAGGTGTGTACCATGAAATAGTAGGATCAAATTTTAATATATTTCAAATTAATTAAAATAGGGGAAAAATGTTAGTTTAAAACTGCGGCTTAGTAATAATTTTACTATATCAATTAATAAAAATGTATTCAAATATAAGCCTACTGTTGCACAGTACACATCTTTATGATAGAAAGTTGTCAAAAAAGACAAAAAAAAAAGAGAGAAAAAGGTTTCAAATCTGTAATTTTGCATTTCAGCGACAAATAAATCTTTTTCTAGTTTGTTAATCTGATTTTTAATGTTATATTTTGTCAGAACTAACCCCACCAGAGGTGCTATCAATAAAAATTAGGAAAGGAATGTTAAAACCAGCAAAGATAAAACCGATCTAGGTAGGTTAACTTGGAAAATGAAATAACCCGAGACGTTACTTTCAAACAGAGTTAAAAGATTTAATGAAAAAGAGTTTGAAATTGTCAACGTAGTCATTTGAACGATCCTAAATTAGGATTTAAAAACGATTGTAATAAACATACGATCACCGATGGTTGCTTTGAGTACTCACCCTTTTAATGAATTTTAGTAGATATTTAATAATCTCAACAACTACCCAATTCAATTTCCAACTGCACTTGTTGGTTATAATTACCTATCGGAATAAATTCAATTTCAAACTAGATTACATGTCAAATCCAAAAGTTTAAAAAAGCCCGGAACCAATTCGACTTTTTAGAAAACCTTTTTAAATTTTCCTTAGAATATTCCCTGCTCATCCCCTTTTATCTCCTCTTGTCCCTTTTCATGTAATTCCCTCTCGTTTTATCCCATCTCGTCTGGTTCGGTCAGATCTCTTTTCTCTCTCCGTTCAGCACCCTCTGACGACTCGACCTCGCACCGCCAGTGTCAGTATCGACTGGGATTCGTTGGAGTAGGGGTTGGACCAGAGAGGGTGACTGGATGCGAGAGGGTGCGAGAAAATCACGAGATGGGGAGAAGGACAGCGAGAGACTGCGAGGGCGAAGATGAAAAGAGAGAAAACCTCTCGTCGATTCTCGGCAACACTCGTACGTCGCCGGTTCGAGGTTTCCACATGGTCTCGTGTTAGCAGGAGCGGCTCTCGGCAACCCTCGGATCTTTTCGCGAAAAGCGTTGTCCTGTCGGTGCTGCCACATGGTGCAGTGTTTGCGGGCGTCGAGCGCTAAGGGTGGGTTCAGGGTGGTAGTACCGACTCGGCTGCCTTCGGACGAGTTCGCAAGTCATCGCCGACGTCTCGCGTCGGGGCTTCCACATGGGTTGGTATTGGCTCCCGGGGCGCAGGGTGGTTCATGCGGTGGGGCTCCAACTGCGAAAGCGACGCGACGGTTCAGCACAACACCCCCAAAACGGGCAACGTCGCTACTAGGAGGGTTAGTCCGTCGGTCGGACCGGTGCGAGATGTCCTGGGAGTGCCCCCGTGAGACGAGCTTTTCTACTCACGATTCGGGAACGTGTGGTGACGGTTACTCTTCGTGAATCTGAAATTTCGTGGGATGGGAGTTCAGCATCTGCAGGGGTAAAAAGTGGAATAAAGTAGGATCAAAGTGTACTAGAAAAGGAAAAGAAAAGTCCCGGAGAAGTTGAGTTTAGCCGGTAGAAAATCTGGACCCGGTAGGATATTTGAAGTGTGACGTCCTTCAGATGCCGGTATGTGTACGAATTAGTTGTAAGAGGGCTGCTCTGTTTACAGTGGGTTAAGTACAGCAAGTGTTGACCCCGGTGTCGTTGCACCGGTGCTAGACTTCGGTGGTGTCTGCTACCCTAAGTTGGGATCTGATTCGCGAAGCAGTTAGATTTTTTTTACGCGAGTGGTGAATTTGCAAACATATGAAGAAGCTGTTGATTTCGAGCTAAAACCTCATTTTTAGCTTCGTGATTGAAAGGTTTTTCCGGATAACGAGATTTTCAGGATGAGGATTTTTGAGAGGAGTAGAACGAGAACGAGGAAGCGAAGGTCGACGAAGGTGTTGACGTGGAATAGCGCGCCGATGTCGAGGCCGGGAACAGGGGGAAGCAACGTCAGTGGATCAGGTCTGGAAGCTGTGTTGCCAGGGTTAGAGAGAGTTTGCTAGCGGAAGCAAGGAAGGTTCAGATTTGTGAGAGCAACTGGACTTGACTCGGTGACTTGACAGGTGGCAGCCCACCCTGGTGGATTGGCATTGCCGAGGATTATGAGGGTGGTGTTTGCCGTGCAGAAGAAAAAAGTGCAGGTTTTGTGACTAGTGCAGCGGTTATATGGTTGACGACAATTACGACGTGGGGATGTGCGACGCCAACTGCCAAAGAGTTCGAAAGAGGATTGCTCTGAGTAAATTGACTCGGTGCACCAAGTCGTGCTCACCGCATAGGACGCCCGGGGTCCGGTAGCTCGTTCATCGTCCTTATTCCTCATCGACGCCCGCGGGCAATGTGCCCACCCGCCGAGAGCACAACGTAAGTCGTTTATCCGATTCGCTACTTTC
>JAUELO010000085.1:3503793-3517298 GCA_032357855.1 Amphibolips quercusostensackenii | reverse complement strand
CGTGTTAGATACCTTGCTATACGTTCTGTCCAAGGATTTTCCAATTGCATAAAGGTTCTAGCACCAAACGCACAGAAAATGGTTTTTGTTCAAAAGGCAGCGTCCAGATAGTCTAATCGGTAAAATGATAAGCCATTAAAAAAATTTTCCCAGTTAAACATTTTTGTAAAAGACACTATAAGAGTTAAATGAGATTCTAAAATACACATATGGATAATCAATTTTTTAAATAAATGTCCATGACGATATTGGGATTAGCATAGGTCAATGATTGTAGGATTGGCCACTGAAATGTGGTGAAATACAGTCATTGGCTACCTCTTTGGCTACATCAGTTATAGATTATTGATTTCGAAAGCATAATGACTAGCCTCTAATTCGTATTATCACCGACTGGATGCCGATTTTCTTGCTTTAATTTTTAAAGCATCACAAAAAAACTCTTTAAATAAATTTCAACACTTTCCCTGCTAGGCGACGTTTTTACAATTTACTGTCAAGTGATTTCCAGCCCCAATAGTTTATTTAAAAAACATCTCGTGGTTTTGGTTTTTAGAAAATGCCAATCAGCTTGTATGAATTTTAAAGAAATGCTCAAACAATTCAAAACTTTTCTTTTAGTAGATCTGATCTACAAAATATAAGACATCTAGCCAAATCAAACAAAAAGTTTTTAAAAAGGATACTATTTAAATAATAGACCAATTTTCGTATCAAAGTACATGTGAAAATTAGAAGTTTGGCAACCGTTCGAGTAAAAAATTTCCATTTAGCTAATAATTTTCTTGTGAATTATTGATATGCAGTTTTGAAATTATATGTCAAAAAGTCTAAACTGAATCATAAAGAATATTTGATTATACACGTCCGCTTGGACACATGCAATTGTTAAAGGTTTCTCGATCGATCGCTGAAGTTAAGCACTGCTTTTCTCGGTTATAGTCGGATGGGGACCGCTGTACTAGATAGAGTGTGTTGCTAATTTGTTTATCAGCTTTTAGTCTGCATTCTCTGTCAAACCAATACTAAAAATCATATTTAAATGTCTTTACATCTCAACTGTCATCACAGAGAAAACAGAAGTGAATCTTTGTTGCCGGTTATTTTTAAATAGATAAAGTTAAATTATTCGAATCAAAACAAAACAAGATCTAATAGAGTTAACACCGTAACCATTTCAAATTTGGTGGGTAAATCTTAACACGTGAAGTTAATTTTGGTTGCAGGTAAAGATAACTCTGAAATCGCTGTAAGGATTACATCCTTTTTTTCTGTGATCTGTTCCCTTAAGTTTTGATTAAAAAAGTTAATTTTAATGAACTGAGTTATATCATGCTTTTCTAAATAGCACTTTTTCCAGATACGATGCCGAAAAGTTAAAAATGAGACATACCTTGAAAACTGAAAATAAATAATAATTTCGTAGCACTAGATTTAAACTTTCGTGAATAAATATCGTGTTTTTTGACAGGTTTTTAAAATGGAATCTGTTACAATTTTAAAATTATTCCTTCCTTGAATGTTTAGTTTGTGATGCATCAATAAATAAATCTTTATTTAAAATTAAACAGATTAAAATATTTAAATTTATAGTCGATCAATTTTTAATGTTTTAATCAGAAATCTTGAAAATTTGAATTTTATAAATAGAAATTTTCAGTGTCAAATAGCCTGTTTTGAAATTGTCCAATTTTGTATGTTAAAATTTAAAAGTATTAAAATTGTGTAATAGTTTAAGCTGTAAATAAAAAATGTACTTCTTTTAGTCTATGGTTATACAATTATTAATTTTGTAACTTTTCAATTTTATGGCTTAAAAATCAAATAATCAGAAATTATTAAATTTTTTCCCCAATGTTTCTATGTAAAATTGTATAATTTTTGATGTTTTTTACTATGATTGTAAAAATCCTTCATTTTTGTACCAAGAGAGTTTTAAAGGCAATTTTAAAATTCATGATGTCTCTTTATCTTGATAAAAGCTGCATATGCTTTTTCCATTAAATTTATTTTCCTAAATATACGTAAAAAATTAATAATTTTTTTTAAAATTATGTCTATGGCTTAGAATCCTCTTTGATACATTTTAAAACAAAAATTGTACTTTTGCAAAAAATAAATGAACTATCTGTGTTATAATAATCTCAAGCATACTTTGTTCAAGCATGCTTGCAAAATAAGAAGATGAAATTGGCACTAAAATTCGAGAATATGAGTCGATTCTAAAATATAAATAAATGACATCACCTTTGTGTTATCAGAAGCTGTTGTCTCTGCTGAGCTTTACGCTTGTTTTTATATTAGCCGTATGAAATTTTATTTACCACAAACACATAAAATGAAAGTGATCATAACTCTATATTTGTCGTACGAAATGTGGTGGATTACAGTGTATATAAAAAATGTGCACATGATATTAAATAGCTTAAAGAGAAGAAAGTTTGTGGTGGAGAAAAAAGAGAAAATTTTATGGTAGAGTGAGATAAGTTGATTTTATGTTTATGGGCGAAACATACAACACTAGTTTTTTCTCTCTGTAAAATCAGCGGATTTAATGATCAAACAGTAAATAAGCTTGCAGCAATCTTATAGAGATGTACCTGTCATGATTCGCAGTTACTTTTTTATTATTTATATATGACACGTGAAGTGCGTAGGTAGACATAAAAGCTCAAAAAGCATTTTCTCCAAAGGAGTACTTGACAATGGAAAGAGAGGTGCAGAAAATCTTTTTATAAAAAAAAGATAGTTTGTTAGAGCGATTATTCTGAGAGGTAATTGTATCACAAAAGTGCAGTTTTTAATTAAAATTGGCCGTTATAAAGTCCAGTTTCGAATAATTGCAAAAATTACTGTTAATTAAGAATATAAATTTTGATACAATAGTTTTTGGCCACATAAAATCATTAATTCTAAATAATTATTATTGATTTCATCTATAATTATTGTTAATTAAAAAGGTTTCAAAATGTTGAACATTAAATTCTTCTCTGAATGTGGAGTTATGTGAAAACTGATAAAGGAAAGAACACGAATAGAAGGTACGGAAAAATAATTAAATAACATCTTACGAATCCGGCATCGTATGTTTACTCTTTCTAGAGTTAAAAAAAAAGAAAAAAGGTGCAGGGAAAGTTTATACTTGTATAAAATGCTTTTAAAGTACCAGAGAATCTAGAAAAAAATTACAAAAAGCAAGAATTAACATTTAAATGCAGAGGAATCTGTATTTCCAAAATAAACAGAAACGTTATTACATTTTTTCTCAAATTATTAAAAGATTTGAGAAAATATTGAGATAAAAACAAAATATTGAGAATTTAATGTAAACAAGACTCTTTTTTAAATAATTAATCTATGTTTTGTATATAAAAGGAATGTATAGTTTTCGAACTCTATTACAGGAAATTTCGTTAAGAATAATGATTTTTACTTTAGGACAGGGAGCTTCCGTAAAGAATTATAATATGACTTAGAACAGGAAATTTTTGACCTGGAACGGTAATTTTATACATAAATTTTAATTCTGATTTGAAAGACGGGTATTTAAAAAAAATGCATGTTACAAGTCAGAATTTGTCACAATTTAAAACTTTCCTCTTCTAAATTCTGAAAGAAGAAAGTAACTATATTTTTCTGAATTATAATACAAAATGTTTCTTGATAAATATAATTTTAAATTAGGACAGGGTATGTTATGAGCGAATTATAATTTTAAATTAGGACGGGAAATAAATAAATAAAGTAGAAATACAAATTTATATAAAGAATCAAAATTTTGTCTTTGAATAGGTGATTTTTGACATGTAACGAAATATTTTGAAAAATAATTTTAATTCTTATTTATAAACAGGGAATGTACATAAACATTCCCTGTTTTGAGTCAAAATTTTTTCGATTTTAAAACATCTTTATCCAAAATTAAAAATTTGCTTTAATTAAAAAATTTTTCTTTTTGAGAAAATAAAAATTTGACAGGTTTTGAAACTCATCTCTGCCAAATAGAAATTTACTACTTTGTTAAAGAATGTAACCATTTCGAATTAAAAATTTATTTCTCTAAAAGAAGTTGGTCTCCTTTAGTTGAAATTCTTAAATTTTGTGGAAAATTCGTGTCTTTATGCAGAAAGTTAATATTCTTAGGTGAAAATTTATCATTTTGGTCGAAGTTCAACTATTCCAGTTGAGGATTCATTATTTTAGTTGAAAATTTATCTGTTAAGCTTAATATTTAACTCTTTTGTTAAAAACTCTTTTTTTTTCTTTTAAAATTCGTTGCTTTTTGTTCACAAGTAATTTTTTTAGCAGAATATTCAACTAATCAAGTTGCATATTCCATCGTATTAGTAAAGATTTAATCTCTTTGAGTAGATATTAAGTTCTTTCACTTAAAATTCAACTATTTAATTTTAGATTAAACTATTTTGTCCAAAATTAGTTTTCTTTTGTTGAAAATTAATTTTTTTAGCATCAAATTTAACTAATCAAGTTACATTTAACATTATTCAAGTTATAAGTTCATTTTCATGATTAAAAATTAATTTTTTTCATTAAAAATTTAATTTTTGGATAAAAATTAATCTTTTGTAGTATCAAATTCCAAGTACTTTTTTGAAGTTTGTTTTTTTTGGTAGAAATTTCAATATCTCGGTTGAAAATTTGTCCTTTTGGTTTAAAATTTATTTCCCTTAGTTTAAACTTTAACTATTTGGTTGAAAGTTGATTTTTTTTATTTAAAAGTTCAACTATTTGGATCAAAATTCAACTATTTGGTTTAGAATTCATGCACTTTATTAATAATTCGTCTTTTATGATAGAAAACTAATCTTTTTGGTTAAAATTTCAAATATCTACTTAAAAATATGTCAGTACAGTTGAAAATGCAATATTTTTCACTTAAAATTGTAGGAATTTGAAAGCGTTTTTAATTTAATTTCATAGAGTATTCATTTTAATTTTACTTAAAAGAATTGCCAATTTTCGTAAACAATCTCCTTCTTTTTCCTTTTTTTACAGGGTTTCTACTTACTTAGAAAATATCTTATGCACTGAATTGTTATGAATTATATGCACGACGTTTTAAGTACATGAAGATAAAAAAATTTGATTGAGTTATTGTTCAAATTCATGGAATTTGGAATTTAATTAGAGAAATAATTAATTATATTTGTGGTATTATTTGTTTATTTATTCATAAGATTGTGATAATATATTTAAAAATATCTTGTAAGATAATTTTTTTAAAGCTTTTTAAATTTAGCACATTCATTAAATCCCTAGAAACGTGCACCACGAGGATATTACTTATCCTTTAACACAGTTACTTTCACAAATGAAAAAATAGTTATTTCATTTTACACATAAATAGTACTATCTTTTTACAATTAGCTAATTAGAGGGACTAGAAGAATGCTGTCAAAAATGCGAAGTACTTTAAACAAATTATACTTGGAAAAATCTTGGGATATATGTAAAAAACCTGGAATTGTCAGGAATATTTTTCCAAGATTTGAGTAAACACTCTGGTAAGAGCAAACCGAAAAAGGACCGGGAACTTAAAATTATCTATAGGGTAGGTTACCTGCGTACTTGAAATTAATAAATTATATAAAAAACGCAATTACGCGTGATACGAGGGTCAGGCATAAAATAAGATTATGTCCGTATTTTAGGGACCCTCCTTGTGTAGAAAGATGTTTCGCTTTCCAGGGACCTTATTTCGCGATTAGTATGAAATATTAAAACGGAGGAGAAAGATGGTTTCGGGATCGCGCTCACTGCTGTGCTTTAATTAAAAATTAAGTCTAATTAGTAAAAAACACAATCGAAAGTCTCTTGTAGAAACAGCATCATAACCGGCAGTATACATTTGAAGTGAATAGACAAAGCATGAGAGGCTCCCGAGAGGAAAGTTTTATACTCCATCTACACTTTTTTAGTACCGTCCAATTAATACTTTAGTAGAGCGCGTAAAAATCATGTAATCATGTCACAGTTTGCAGACAACCTTTTCTACGAACATTCGTGCAAAGGAAAAAGGAATATGAAAATTCTGAGAGAGGTTGTGAAATATTAAATAAAGGCGGTTCGAACTAGGCGTCCTTAAAATTTGTTGAAAATTTTTAATAAATATTAATTGAGTTCTAGAGGACAAATTTTCTATAAATATTCAATGTTTGATTTATTATTTATACTTAACCATTTAACAACCAATGTTGCAGCTGAGCAACGTTAACTATTTTTGATTTACTTGATTTTCATGTATTATAATAAACTTAGAATTCTGCAAAATAAATACGTAGATTGCATATTCTGGATCTTCTAAGGTGGGTATAAAGTGATTATTACTACATTTTTCAGAATTTCATTCTACGCTTGGCCGTTAAAGGGTTATAACTAGACATGTTTTATTATTAGGGAATTTTTCTGCTAAAAGTATAAAGTGAAGAAGTTTTTGTTGCAAAATATCCCCATAATATATGCTTAAATTACAAAAAGTATTATATTCGTAATTCAATTAGAAAATAATGTACAAAATTTCGAGTTTTAATTTGGAATTCAGCAAATGACAATAAATGACAACTTTTCTCCTACAAGGATACATTTTTTGGTGTAATATTTTAACTGCATAATCTAAATGGCAAAATAAAAGTTCTTTTAGCGCCCTTCTTTCAAAAAATGGCCTTGTTGTTACTTTTGTAGTTAATGAAAAATATCCTGGATTTATGCGCCTGGGAACAAGCAACCTGACAGCGGGAGGATACCCACATTAAATAAAAACAGGCGCTCCCCTGTTTTTTCGGTCTGTTCTTCGCTTATTATCGGTTCATCACTGGTACACTTCTGGTAGCGGGTTGCTCATTTCCAGGCGCATAAATCCAGCATATTTTCGATTAATTGAAATAAAGACAACAGCAAGACCATTTTCCAAAAAGGGCGCTAAAAGAACTTGTATTTGGCCATTTAGATTGTGTGGTTGAAATATTACATCAATGACTTCATCCTTGTAGGAGAAAAGTTGACATTTGTAAAACAATGACAAAAAATCAAGTTCTAGGTAGCACCTCAAGTAGGGGAAAGGGTTTAACGCAGAATGTGACGTCACGCATGGAATATATCAATGTAAAGAAAGATTTATTGGTATGCTTGCAAAAATAGACATTAATTTAAATACTGACTTCACACTCGTTACCCTTTTCCTCTCTTTAGTTCCTAAAATTGTTTTTAAGTCTTTATTGATCGAAGATTTACCTATTTAGTTGTAAATTTGTTCTTAATTGGTTAAAAACTAATCCTTTTGAGTTAAAAATTGAACAATTTAGTTGAAAATTGATGGTGGAAATTTATCCGTTTGGTTGAGGATTTAACAATTTTGTTAAACATTTGTTTTTTAGTTGAATTCAACCAGGTGATAATTCGTTTTTTGTCGAAAATTACTTTTTTAAACTAAAAATTTAATGATTCCATTTTTGGTTGAAAATGTCCTCTATTTGGATAGAAAATTAATCTTATTTGATGAAAATTCTTCTCTCCTCGTTAAAATCAACAGGTTGATAATTCGTTTTTATTTTTGTTAAAAATGTAATTATTTTTTAAAAATTCGCCTTATTTTGGTTGAAAATAAAATTTGTTGTTAAAAATTTAACTCTCTCGTAGAAAATTTTTTTTTTGCCTAAAAATTCTGAGCTATGTTGTTAGAAATTTTATTATATTTCGTTGAAAATACAATAATATGATTGAAAATTCATATTTTCGGGTTGAAATTGGAAATTCAACTGTAATGTAGAAAATTCTACTATGTGGTTGACAATTTAACTGTTTCGTTAAAAATCAACTTTTTGGTTGAAGATTTAACTCTCTTATTGAAAATACAACTGTTTCGTTAAAAGCTCAAATTTTTTGTTAAAAATTTATTTTCTTTTTGTAAGATTCATGATTTTAGTTAACAATTCAACTATTTTGTAAAAAATTTAATAAGTTCTTAAAAAATATAACTTATTTTTAAAAAATTAATCATCTATTCCTTCTTTTTAAAGAATTCCTCCGTTTTCTCATGTTTTTAAGAAACTTTTCTCTTTTTTCGTTAAAATTCAAAGTTATTAAAAATGACTTAATACAAAAATGCACCTTTTTTGTTAAAAGTTCATTTTTCTTAATTGAAAAGTCTACTATTATATTTTTAATTCAGAATTGATCCCTTTTGGGTAATAGTTCTTCTATTTGGTTGAAAATTAAACTATTTTGTTGGTTTATTCGTTTTTTGTTAAAAATTAATGTTATTGACTTAAAATTTAACTACTTAATTGAAAAATACAGGACTTTGTTAAAAATTAGTTTTGTTAGTAAAAGATCCATCTCTTTAGTTAAAAATTGAAATATTTTGTTAAAAATTCTTTTTTTTGTTGATGATACATTTTTTGAACTAATAATTAAGCTATTCTATTTTTGTTGTAAATTGATTGTTTTTAATTTCAAATTGAACTATTTGGTTAAACAATTATATTTTCGAACAGAATATTTAACTATTTTGTTAAATATTTGTCTATTTTAATTATCAATTTAATTAGTGTTCTAAAATTTCAACTATTTTATTAAAAAGTAATCTCTTTTTATAAAAACTTTAACTGTTTTGTTAAAGATTCTCCATTTTGGTAGAATGTTTGTTCTTTTAGATTTAAAATTAACTGGTTTTGATAGAAATGTAACTGTTTTTTCCTTCATTTATACAATCGTTTAAAACTCCATCTTGAAACTTGGAAAATTTAACTATTTTAATAAAAAGTCCACTACATTGTAACAATTTATATGTTTAGTTGAATATTCCTTTTCATTGGTTGAAAATTTTTCTTTGTAGATTAAAAACTCAACAATTTTGTTAAAAAATTATCTTTTCCGAAAATTCAAACGTTTTATTAAAAATTTCTCTTTTTTGCATAGAAAATTCGTTCCTTCTGATTGAAAATCAATCTTTTTGTGGTAGAAAAGTTCTTGGTTGAAAAATTATCTTTCTGGGTTTGAAAGTAAACTGTTTCGTGAAATATTCAACTTTTTATCTGGAAAACTCAGCTGTTTCGATTAAAATTCATCTCTTTTGGTAGAAAATCATTTTTCTTGTTTTAAAAGTTGACTGTTTTTTAAAAAATGTAATATGTTCTGACTTAAACTCTTAAGCGTTTTATATTGAATTCAATATAGTACCTATAAATTAATTTTAAACAAAAGAGATTCCCCTTATTAGTATTTTGGGCTGTGAAGTCTGTTCATATATTATGTATAGTATTTGTGACGTCAACTTGGAGGATTCAAGGATTTAAACCTATTTCTACTTAAAATTTTATTAGTCTGGACATGTTAGACTTTTCCACTTGGTGTATAGAATACTCGTTCATGTAGAAAAGGTCCATATTTGAAGACAGTTTTTTAATTATAATATTTTATGATAAGCTTAATTAATTTATTATTTAAAGCATAACTTTTCATATAGATAAATGAAAATTTTCAATATTAAAATCTGTTTTTTCAATTGTTGGTGTCTAATCTAAAGGTGACATTTTCATCAAAGAAATATAAATCACAATAGCATGATTTTAAGCAATTAAAAAAAATCTATATTGTAGTCTAAAGCAGAATTTCATTATTTTATTAATAATTTAATTTGGCGAATCAAAATTTAGATATGATAATGCAATATTTTATTCAATTCAGAAATTAGTTAAAAATGATAATTTCTAGTAGAAAAGGGAAATGTTAGTTAGACTATGTAAAAGTAAGTTAGTTCTTAAAATTTTATTTTGAGTGTTTTCTTTTTTTAAATTTGACTATCAAGAATAATGTATCTGCTTTTACGTACTTATGGTTTTAATTACAATTTTTGCACAATTGCATAAATGAAATAAAAACTCCTAATAAAAATGCTGAGAGAAGTTGTGAAATATTAAATGAATCTGGTTTGAACAAGGCATTTTAAAAATTGGTTAGGAATTTTAATAAATATTAATTGGATGCTAAATAACGATATGTATTCTTAACGTTAGACTTACCATTTTTAATTAAAAGTAGACATGTCTTAGCATAGGGGAATTTTTGCACTGAAAATTTAGAGTAGTGAAGTTATTTTAGGCAAAATATCTTTATATTATGCCCAAATTTTTAAAAGTATTGCGTTGAAAATTTAATAAGAAAAAGCATTAAAAAAATGTTGAGTTTCAACATGAAATGTTCTAATTTCTACCTAAAAGTTAATTTGTCTGATAATATCGGAATTCTCCACTTTATGTATAGAAAACTCGTTTAAGTAGAAAAGGTCAATATTTCTAGACAGTATATTATTTCAAATATTTAATGGTAAGCCAAATTATTTTATTATTGACAAGCCGAATTTTCAAATAAATAAATGAGGAGTTTTGAAATTGGACTCTCTTTTTACAATCTTTGGTGTCTATGTGTTAGATGTTTTAAATGGAATACTGCAATGATAAAACTTCCATCAAAGAAGTATAAAACTTGGTGTCAAGTTATTTTTCAATGGTAAAAACTTTAATGATTTTCTGAAAGATCGATTAATATTTTGATATTTAAAAGCACTGAGAGAAAAATTGTCATTTTTTTAATAACAAAATATTATACAATATGTATACATTAAAAATATGACTTTCTACTGGAAACTTTTTCCAGATGTAGGTTTCGTGGAGGTTTATGTATAGCAGAAGACGGTTTTTTTGTCACTAAGCTTATTAAGGCGTCTTTAAGCCTAACTTTTCTCTATTGTTCATCTATTTGAACACTTTTTGAACGTTTTAAATATTTAAAGAACAAATAGTATTGAAACCTTTTTAAAACTTGTAAAATTAAATTTTTTTTTACGTATTTTAAATTGTTATTCAGAAAATGTTATTCTACATTTGAAACTAAGTAAAAAAGTATTAGAAAAATTGGATGAATTAAAGAATGTGCATTTTATAAGCCTGTTTTTATAACTAAAAATGTTTTTTTTTCTTAAATATTATTGAAGTGATTTTTTACCTGACTTTTCTTTATTGATTATTACTTTTAGATAGTTTGTTAATGTTTTAAATATTGAAAGAAATCGTTAAATCCAGTTTGAGGGAAGCAATATTCAATTAAAAAAAAAAATGTACGTGTGTTTTAAAAAATCTGTAGGATAGGAAGTTATTATATTCAAAAATTATTTAACGAAATTTCGATTTAATTTCTACTGGACGTTATACTAAAAAAACTTAAGAAAAATTAAAAAAATTCCTTTTTTTCTTTTTACTTTCAAGATTTCAAATTTGCCTTCAGACTATACTTTTCAATTATCATGCTAGTAGAACAAAAAATTTTCAATAAGACGCGAAGTTCTTAAAATTTCTTAAAAAATGTTTTTTCTCAAAATTCGACTAAAAATAATAATCCCCCCCTCCTTGTAACGATGTCGTAACAAATGACCATTGACAAAACAGTTAAGTTTACAAGACAAAAAGTCAAATGTTTCGGAAAATAGTTGTCTTTCAATACAGAAAAGAAGAATTTTAAACAAAAAAGAAAACTTTTAATCAAAAAGGTAAATTTTTAGTTAAATAGTTGAAATTTCAACTAAAAAAGATAAATTTTCAACCAAAAATAGAATCGTTAAATTTTCAGTTTCAACGAATTAATTTTTAACAGAAAAGCGAATTTTCAACAAGATATATGAATTTTCTATCAAATCGTTGGATTTCCAACTTGTAAATGATAAATTGTAAGCAAAAAAGTGAAATATTTAATTTTTTAGATTCAAAAATTAATTTTCCACAAAAAAATTAATTTCGCAGAAGAGATAAAATAGTCAAGTATCTGTGGATTGCGGGCGAAAAAATTTTTTGTCGCAAGGAGGATGGATCTCAACGAATTCAACTGGCTAATCCGCAGAACGTCGAGAGACTTAGATATCAACCACTGCTTTCTAGATTCGTCTTCGTACTTATGTTGGTGAATATAATATAACCTGTCATTGAGGCCGATTTTCAACTTATCAAGTATACATAATAATTTCTTTAATTAACAAATTTTACTTAATAACTCAAAGGTTTCTCAGTTATTCTAGCTATGCTATTGGCATTGATTATGTTTTACGAAACTTCTGTCAAGTCAACATAATTTTTACTATATTTTGCCTTATTTTCAATCTGATAGATCTATTACTGTAACCGCAAAACCAGATTCTATAAATAACACTAAGATTGTTTTTTACCCTATATTCGAGATTTATACTTCTACGGTATACATAAATTTTCATGCTTTAGTACTACTTACGATTATTTTAGATTTATATCTACACTGTCATTTCGGCAATTATTGGACTCTACTCAACTCTATTTGTTATTACTCAAATTGGGCTCTGTTAGTTACTGATCATGATATTTTTATTTCGACTATCTCTTTCTGTGAGCTAACATTCCTTCAGGTAACTTGCAACTTAAAACTAACCATCTCACATCGTTAATGGATATCTTAAATATTTTTTTATAATAACTTTTTAATGCGTACTGCTTTTCAAAATTTTACTTTTCCACGTGCCTTATCTCTTTGTTGTCAAATGTAATCATGTGAACTGAATTTTGTTGGTTCTTAAGTATGTCTCTGTAAGTTCAGCTTTACGGAAAGGCTTCTTCAATTTGTTAACGTATTACAGACGCTTCTATATTTAACTATACTTGAACTTTACCTATCATTCTCAAAATGGAAACCTTAAATATTTGTTATGTTAATGCTTATTCTTTACCTGTCTATCAACTTGAGTTTAAACGTCACTTAATGTCCTGTTCTTATCAAATCATAGTCGCATCTGAGACATGGCATATGCCTAACATTACATGGAGCATTAAAGCACTTCATCATTACACACTTTTCTGCAGAAATAGGGATGAGAGAAGAGCGGGTGGAGTCTATCTTTATGTTCACGACAGCTTAAGGCGTGTATAGGTGGGAGTGAGTCCCCTTGTCAATTATCCTACTGCCGAGTAGATTTTTATCAAGGTGTCTTCGCCTTAGAAAAGTGTGATATTGGCTGCAATTCACAAACCTCCTAATGCTTCCCACGATAAGGAACTTGAAGCCTACATTTCTGGCCTTATAACTAATTACATTAACATTATACTTACCAGTGACCTAAACACAAATCTTAAAACTACCAAAAATTTACCTCAGTATTTGAAATCAGTAGTGTTCTCCGCCGGATTATCTATAGTTCCACATAATAACACCCACCACACCAACCATTTCAGTACATGGATTGTCCTTATGATTCTTAACGATTTAGACAAGGTGATTTCTTTCTATCAATACTCAATCTCATTCCTCTGAAACCATTATCTTATCAGCATCCAAGACCAGTTCTCCTTCAATCCTTTCTCTTGTATAACTCTTCTGTCCACACGTAATCTTACAAATATAAATGAAACTGAATTTTTTAAACACCTCTCTACCTCCTCCCATTTCTTGAAGACGAATGAGTGGTATATGAC
>JAUELO010000085.1:3463735-3474808 GCA_032357855.1 Amphibolips quercusostensackenii | reverse complement strand
CCCCCCCCCCATATCTTACGTAATTTTTGCAGACTAAGTTTTTTTCGTGAATTTAATCATTATTGTTTTTCTTATAAATTACAAAATTAGTTCAAATTGCAACCAAGTAGTAAAAATTTCAAGCAACAAAAATTAATTCTCAACGAAAAAAATTCAACGAAAATAATAAATTTTCAAGACAAAAAGATAAATTTTTATAACAAAAATAATTGAAGAAAGAGGATTATCTATGAAAAAATTAATTTTCAAGCAAATAGTTAAATCTTGAACTAAATAGTTGAATTTTTAGTCAAAAAATTAATTTTTAACGGCAAGAATAAATCGAATTTTCATTATAGCATTTTAATTTTTACCCTGCAAAGAAGAATTTTTAACAAAAAATGTAATAGTTGATATTTTTATGAGAAAATATTTTTTAGTTAAATAAAAAACAGTTGCATTTTTAACAAACAAAAAATAATAATAATTTGCTACCAAAGAAGACAGAGTTTTAAAAAATACATAAATGTTCAATCAAATTTTTAACCAAGAGCATTAGTTTTCAACCAAAAAAACCAATTTTTTACAGAGTACATGAATTTTTAACAAATAGTTGAATTTTCAACTAAAATAGATCAATTTTTATCAAAAAATAAAATGATTAAGTTAAAAACTAAAAATAATAATTAAAAAACGAGTTTCAACTAGGTAAATATTTAACCAAAGAAATGAATTTTTAACTAAAATAATCAATCTTTGAATGAAAAAATTATTTTTAACAAAGTGATTCAACCTTTGACTAAATAGTTTAATCTTCGAACAAAAAACACAAATTTTTTTCACAAAAGATGAATTCTTAATCCCAAAATGAAAATTTAAAAAAATTTAATTTTTAACTTAAACAGATCTAATTTAATTATACAGTTGCATTTTTATTCAGAAAGATAACATTTCTATTTAAAAAATATAAATTTCCGCAAAAAGTGGAATAATTAAATTTTTAGTTTAAACATTTAATTTTCTATTTTTAAAAATTATTTTTAACTAAAGATATGAATTTTTAATCAAAGAGATAAATTTTCAGTGAAGAGAGTTAATTTTCTATAAAAAAAAGATTTATTTTTAACAAAATACATAAATTTTTAACTACATATTCAAATTTTGTAATTAATTTTCAACCAAATAGTTAAACTTTCAACCGCACATAAGAATTTTTGACCAAAATGATAAAACTTTAATCAAAAAACTTATTTTCAACAAAGCAAGTAAATCCTCGACGAAATTGTTAAATTTTCGAGAAGAAAAAAAGAAATTTCTTAAATAGATAAATTTTTAACACGAAAATGCGATTTTTCACCAAGAAAGTTCATTTTTAACAAAATAGATAAATTATCCACAAAATTTTTTTATTCTATAAGGATTTTTTAATCAAATACTTAATTTTTCAACTAAAAGAAGGCAAAATTTAAACAAAAAATGCAAAAGTTAAATATTCAGTTAAAAAATTAATTTTTAACAAAATACTTGAAATTAAACTCAAAAAAAATTTTCATTGAAATGACAAATCTTTAACTAAAAAAACTAATTTGTAAAACAGTAGTTTAACATTCGACCAAATGGTTTAATTTTTTTTATAATTGTTAAAGTTTCGAAATGAAAGTACGAGTTTTATTGAAAGCGGATAAATTTTCAATCCTAAAATGTAAATTTTTAACCAAATATTAAATTTTTTTAAGAAATTTCCAACCAAATGGTAGAACTTTTAATTCCAAAATTTGAACTTCCAAAAAAATTTTTTTTTTACAAAATACATGAATTTTGAACAAAATATTGAAATTTTTCGAGAAATTTTCAAACAAATAGATGAATTTATAACTTAAAAAGGAAAATCTTCAACAACAAATAAAATGATTAAATTTTCAGTTAACAAATGAATTTTTAACAAAATATTTAAATTTCAAAGCAAAAAAATAAATTTTTAACTAAAGTGATTAATTTTCAACTAAAGAAATTAATTTTTACCAAAGTAGTTCAACTTTCGACCAAATGGTTTAATTTTAGAAAAGAAAATACAAATTGCTTTAAAAACAGATCAATTTTTAACTTCAAAATGTGAATATCAAATAATAACAATAATAATAAAATAATATTATTTAAGATGTGAATAATGAACAAAAAAGTTAATTTACAGTTGAATTTTCACCCAAAGAAAATTTTTTATTGAAAAGGGAAAAAAATTGCAATCAAAAACTCCCCGTGTAAAAAAGTTTCGATTATGAATTAAATTACTTAATTTCATGAATTTTAATAAACATAGGCAAAACTGATATTTTCTGCATTTTCGGGGTTTTAATGTATGATTTGAATTAAGTTTCTAGTTAAATTACGTTAAAATAATAATTAATCATGAGCGAGACCTAAACAAGAACAACTGTCATTGTTATAAATAATTGTTATAAATAAATTCACTTGTATCCCATTTATGAACATAGAAACATTTATTTTTTACGGAATCATTTTCCTGCATCTCAAGGATAATAACTTGACACAAATTATTATAATTCAACAAAACAATATTTATTGTTATAAACAATTTTTCTAAACAAATTTATTTATTTCGCTTAGAAAATTGTTCTTTTCTGTGGAGTCTCTTTTTTGCAGCTGGAGAATAATTTTATCATACAAAAGATTGCAATTTAGTTTAACTTTGAACCAATCAGTTGAATTTTCAACCTAAAATGGAATTAGTCAATTTTCAGTTTGAGAAAGTAATTTTCAGTTAAGAAAATAATTTTCAGTCTAAAAAATAAATTTTTGACTAAGAAAACTTATTTTCAACAGGGTAGTTCAAGTAAGTAGGAACTAAGCAAAGTAATTTTCGAACTAAAAAATATCAAATTTAAACCAAAAAATGCATTTTTAAATTTTCGGTTAATAAATTTGATTTTCAAAAAAAAAAAACAGATAATTTTCCTGCCAGACAAATTTTTAATAAAATTGTTACATTTTCAGTCAAGCAAGGAAATTTTTTACAAAGTAGTTGATGCTTGAACCAAAAAATATTTTAAATTAATATCAAAAACAGTTTAATTCATATAAAAGATTTTTACAAAATAGTTGAATCTTTAAGTAAGAAGATGAATTTTCAACCAGGAAGATTAATTTTCTGCCAGACAGACAAATTTCCAACAAAATAGTTACATTTTTAACTGAAGAAATAAATTTTGAGCAGACAAGTTTAAATTTTAAACAAACAATTAAATTTTCAAGGTACAAAAATGAATTAAAAAGAAATGTAATAGTTAATAGTTCAACAAAAAATATATTTTGATTTAAAATGAAAAGCAGTTGAATTGAGCCAATAAAGACTAATTTTCAAAAACAAAAAAATATTTACAAAATTTTTGAATTTTCAACAAAAAATCTGATCTAAGGAATCGTTTTGACCTCCCCACCCAAAAAGGACTTTATGTAACTTATTCACGGCTTCTTATGAGTTATTTCAATCAAAGCCCACCGTAAACTTTTTTATTGCCCATAAAATTCGAAAATTATTACATCACAATTAAAAACTTCACTCGAACATTTCACACACTCACAGTTGGATCCATCAATAAACAATCAATTGAAGATTGTCCTTTGTCTAAACTCACTGAACTTTTATTTTCATTTAGTACCTATTGTCCTTATATTTCCTTCGATGGTATTTTTCTTGACTACTTTATTCAGGAAATGGGGAAAAAATAAAAGGGGACTTGTGGAGTAGAGCAGAGCGCATCGCGAAGGAAACCGAAAGTGTTTTAAAGAGCAGGGACCGGATGGGCCCAGCGATCGGACTCGTACTGAGAGTATGTGGGCAAATATGCATTGTAAAAGTGAAGAGGTGCTCGCACGATGACTGACATGACACATCTCCTACCTCTCCTCATTTTTTTTCATGTGTTTTTGTCACGTATGTGCATACGTGTGCCTTTTAACGTACCTACACGGAACACGCATAGATTTACGCACAAAGTCACTCATGCGAATATATATGCACACAAATAGGCAAATGGAGATGAGAGTCAATATACGAATGTGATTTCGTAACCATGGTTGTTATAACACATTTGATGAGTGTTTGTGAGCCAATCGTCCCACTGAGGCATAAGGATTATCATTAGTTATTATCTGTACATGTGTATGTGTGTGTAGGTATTTATTACTCTGGGTCACACGACATGTCACTCGTGACTCTTTATATCCGAATTAGTAGAAATTTTACTAATGGAATTAGTAGCATGGTGTCTGGCTGTTAAATTGGGTGGATCACAATTCCGCCCCAGATTACTGTGTACGGTTCCCCCACTATGCGGCTTCCCCTCACCAAGTCGAACAGTTGCCGCCGAGCCTTGTCACCTGGTCACCTAATGAGGACTAAAATGTGGAACGTAACATTTTTTAAATTTAGCACTTGGCAATTTACAAACATAATTTTTCAAATCTGCGAATTCAATTAAATTATGTGAATCATTCCATTCAATTTTACATAAACTTGAACATTTATTCTTTAATTTTTAATCTTTTGAGTCAAATAGCATATCGCTGGAATCGTTATAATTCACAGATATTGAATATTAGATTTGTGATTCAACTAGTGCTAAATTAAAATAATTTCATATACCGCATTATGTATTCCCTTATTAGTATAAAGAACAGGAAGCTTTGAAGGCGGAATGGTGTCAACACAAATTTGATAAAGTTTCGTATTCTCATCATTACTATTTTAATTTTTCTATGTTATTAAGAAAATTCGAAAGAAAGTAAAAGGGATTTTGTATTGACATCGGAAATACGGATGTATACAATGTTTTTAGTCGATTGGATATGCGGAAGTGTTTTGAAATTGATATGCAAGATTTGACTAACATACGTACAAAAATACATATGTAAATACTTACGTATCATACATCATCATACATATCATGCATATACATATACATATCTTACATATCATACATCATACGTACTTACGTATACACAAACCCACATAGGAAGTCAAATAAAAGCTTATAAAAATGGGTTTTGTTATGACCAGACATTCTTTATATTTGAATTTGAATTTTAAGTTTGACGCCAGAATAAATCTGATAATCAGAGTTTTGTAAAACTCATGTAAATGCATAGATAGCTGAGACCTGGTCCTTCTCATAAATTCACTCTCATTGCGAAATTTAGCAAGTCAAATGACCCCGTTTGTAAATGCAAGGGTGGGACATGGAATGTTAGTTGTCTGAATCAGATTTAAAAATGTGCTGAGTAGTTCCCAAGTTTTTTGTTCGCACTTTCAGCACCTCTACAAACTGCCCTTTACCACTTAAGAGAGGTCAGACTGTATGTAGATGTCGGCCCTTATCGCGAATTCCAGTCCATTTTCCCAGTCTACGGTTTGCCGAGTTTCGTCGTTTCGAGTTATGGCCAACCCAGATGCTCAATTCGAATTGATATAACGAGATATCAAGGTACTATTTTAACACTAGCCGAGCCACTTCTGCTTCTCTGGGTCAGCAATATGTTGATAATAAATTTTAAATTGTCGTTTGTCGTTAGAAAATTGATTTACTGCCTTACAAAAAGAGCTTTGTATGGACATAAATTTTTAAGTATACTTTTTTTACACATTTTGATATAATTTAACCTTAAAGGTACTCGAATGACCTATTGAAGAAGCTTTCATATTCTCTTATGATTCAGAAATATCTAGTTATAATAATTTGTAGAAGCAATGTTTTTTATATTAGAAACATCACAGTACTGTAGTTGATGTAATTGTTCCAATTTTCGAGAAGCGTTTTCAGAGATTGTAAATTTTAAGCGCTGGCATATCGGCAGAATTTTAGATAAACAGCATAATAATTGTTAAGGGTTTTGATTTATTTCTCTTATTTTGTGTGAGTCACGGTAGTTGTTCTTAGGAAAAATCATGAGTTCATGATAAAGTTATTGCAGAATTCACAATCTCTCCCCTATTCCATTTTATCTTTGATTAAAAGTTAATTATTTTTTAATTGTTAGAGTGTATTAAAATATTCTTGGTTCAAAATTCTACTGCTTGGTTGATAATTTAATTATTTCTTGAAAATTCAATTATTTTGTTAGAAAACTTACCTTCTTCGGTCAAAAATTCAACTAGCTTATTAATCCTTTTGTTTCAAAACTCGTCCACTTCGTTAAAAATTGTACTGCTTTTACAAATAATTCTGTTTGTAAGTTTGTTTAACTAATTTGTCCAACCTCTATTTTATTGCTTGAAAATTGATCGTATTCAGTTAAAAATTCAACTGTTAAATTTTTACTTTAGAATTTATATTTTTTGCTGAAAATTCAACTATTTGGTTAATATTTAAACTACTATCCTGAAAATTTAATTTATAAGTTGGAGATTCATCTCTTTCTTTAAAAATTCAAATATTTAATTAAAAATTTTTTTTTGTGTTGAAAATCAATGTTCTGTACGGAAAATATGAGTATTTAATTTTTGGGTAAAAATTGATAGTTTTTAAGTTAAAAATTTAACTATTTGGTTAAAAATTAACTTTTTTGTTAAAGATTCAACTATTTTGTTTAAAAGTCATTTTTCTTGGTCAAAGATTCTACTACTCGCTTGGAAGTTAAACTAATTTGTCCAACCTTAATTTTATTTGTTGAAAATAAGTCGTATTCAGTTGAAAATTTAACTGTTAAATTTTTACTTCAGAATTAATCTTTTTAGTTAAAAATTTATTTTTTTTATAACTAAAAATATAACTTCCCATTTATGGTTAAAAATTAATCGTTTTTGGTTGAAAATTTGAAAGTTAATTCATGTAATTCGTGTAAAATTCGTTTTTTGTTACAAATTAATGCTCTTAATTAAAAATTCAACTACTTGGTTAACATTTAAATTAATTTTTTTTTTTTAAATTGAACTTATAGTTAGACATTCATCTTTTTTTTCAAAAATTAAACTATTTTTTTTTAAATTTGTTTTTTTGTTGTTAAAAATCAACGTTTTGAATGAAAAATATAAGTATTTACTTTTTTAGCAAAAATTGATAGTTTTTTAGTTTAAAATTTAACTATTTAATAAAAATTATTTTTTTTGTTGAAGATTCAACTGTTTTGTTTGAAAGTCATCTTCTTTGGTAAAAAATTCAACTACTCGTTTGAAAATTTAACTACCTTGTACAACTTTCATTTTATTTGTTGAAACTTGATCGCATTCAGTTGAAAATTCAACTGTTAAATTTTTTACTTTAGAATTTATATTTTTGGATAAAAATTCAACTAGATAGTTAAAAAATGGACTACTTTATAAAAAAATCATTTTATTCTTTAAAGATTTAACTATTTTGCTGAAATTTTTTTTTTTTTACTGAAAATATCACGTTCCATTTTCGGTTGAAAATTGATCGCTTTTAGTGAAAAATTCAATTATATAATTGTTCATTCATGTAATTTGTGTAAAGTTCGTTTTTTGTTGTTGTTAAAAATATAAAGCTTTTAATGGAAAATTCAAGTACTTGTTTAAAATTTGAACTTCTTTTTTAAAAATTTAATTTATAAGTTGAAGATTCATCTCTTTCCTTAAAAAGGAAACGGTTGTGTTAAAAATTTGTTTTTTGTGTGGAAAATAAATGTTTTGAACGGAAAATATAAGTATTCAATTTCTGGAAAACAATTTTTTTTTTAGTTTAAAATTTAACTGTTGGGTTGAAAAGCAAGTTTTTTTGCCTAAAATTCAACTTTTTTGTAGAAAATTCGTCTTTTTGGCTTACAAATTCCACTGCTTTGTTGAAAATTCGTCTTTTAGAGTTAAAAATTATATTATTTTTGTATAAACTTAAACTATTTCGATAAATAATAACTTTTTAGTTGGAAAATCACTTCTTAGTAGAAAATTAATATTTTTGGGTAAAAATACACTTCTTTTTCACTTAATATATAGTACACAAGTTTAAGTAGAAAAGGCCCATATTCGCAGACAGTATTTTAATTCTAATCTTTCATGATGAGCTGATTCACTTCTAATTAATATTCTCAAATCCTGAATTTACTGGAGAATAAATTTCTTGCAAAACTTAAAATTATATTAAATTATACTGAACAACAGATTTTTTTTATTATCTTTAAGGAAATAAAGAATTTAAGGTAATTAAGAAATATTCATTTCTAAAAATCCGCATCATTGAAAAAGCAATCTAACAACTACTACTTATTATTCTTCAAGTTTGTATTATCCTTGATGATGGCTTGTTTGAACATATCTTAAGTAGATAAATGGATACATTGGATTTTAAGGTTGATATTTAGTAATGCAAAGGAGGTAAAACTTCTTATCGATTGAGGGAAATTGAGCTGTCGCAAGCAATGCGAGTTAACTCGGTTTAAGTTTTGAACACAGAAATTCAAGTCAAGTTCTCATTGAGAATACTAAGAGAATCTAAATAGAACATTCTATTGCAATGTAATCCATTCTTATACTTTTAAATACTTTTTACTATTTTGCATTTCATTTTTGTTTATTGGTTTTTGCAAAAAGTTGATAACAGTACGATTCTTATCAAAGTACCTATCAAATTTCAAATATCAGAAAACATTTTTTTTAATATAAAAATTTTCGATGACCTTATTTAAAAATAAAGTAAAAATTTCTTATTAAATGCAAAATTTTTTTGCTAAAAATTTAAAGTAAATATGATGGATAAAGAAGTTAATTTTTACCTCTTGATAGAAATTTAATTATCTTCAGCGAAAGGTGCAAAAATTGTATTTTTAATTTTAATCAAGTTTTTAATTTAGTATTAATGTGAAAGATTATAAAAACCTTTCAAAATTATACCATTTTTATTCAATTTTCAAAAACTAATCAATTAATTGTTTTATTTTGCTTAAAAAAGATTTAAGGTTGAAAATGTTACAAGTTTAAAATTCTGTTTTTCAAATGTCAGTTCAGGGAAAATATAAAGTTGGTCAGGGAAAAAAAGGGAATTTTCAAAATGAAGTTTTGTGGTAACCCTAATTTAATATTGTTGTTGGTAATTTATTTGCCTAGTATTTCTATTTCTTTTTTCTGTGGTTGCTTATCTCTAAAGATTAAAATGTTAGTTATAAATTTTATTATTTGTTTAAAAATTTCACAATTTTGTTAAAAAGTGCTCCTTTTTGGTTGAAAATTCAACTATTTTCGTAAAAAAAATTCCTTTTATTTGAAATTCATATTTTGGTGTCAAAACATCAACTATTCTTTTCTGGATGTAAATTAAACCTTTTTTTTTCAAAGATTTTTTTTTTCATTTGAAAATTCACCCATTTTAGTAGAAAAAGTATCTTTCTTAGACAGAAATGCATCTGTTTGGTAAAAAATTCAACAATTTTGTAAAATAGGTATCTCTTTGCTTGAAAATACAACTGTTGTGTTAAAAACTCATATATTCCGTAGAACAAATTGACCTTTTGTTTGAAATTCATGTTTTGGTCTTGAAAAATCAACTAAAGTCTTTTCTAGGTAAATATCCAACTAATTATTTTTTAAATTTGTCTTTTTAATTTAAAAATTCATCTATTTTAGTAGAAATGTTATCTTTCTTGGGTAAAAATGCAACTATTTGGTTGACAATTTAACATTTTTGTTAAAAAATCACCCTTTATGGTTAAAAATTCAACTGCTTTATTGTAAATTTGTCTTTTAAGCTTGAAAATTTATTTCTTGTTTGAAATTCATATTCTGATGCAGAAGAGTCTAATTGAAATCTTTTTTTGATGAAAAGTCAAGTATTTTTTTTAGACTTGTCTTTTTGACTTAGAAATTTATCTGCTTTGGTAGAAATCTCATCTCTCTTAGATAAAAATGCAACTATGTGGTTAAAAATTAATTTTTTTTTGCTTCAGGAAGCTACTATTTTATTTGAAAATTTTGGTTGAAAAGTTATTTCTGAAACTAAAAATGTAACTTAAAAATTTTGTTCAAGTTGACCTTCTTTAGTTTAAAATGCTCTTTTTGGTCAAAAATGCAACAGTTACGTTGAAAATCATTTTGATGAAAATTCATATATTTTGGTTGAAATATCAACTGTTACACTTTTTGATTTTTAATATAATATTATCCATTTCTATCCTATTTTGAAAATCTGTCTCATGTATCTATTTCTATTCCATTATGTTTTCCCCAAGAACTTTACAACTTTTATGAATAATTTTTTATGGATGTTATCTTGATTCTTTCTTTTAGGTGTGCTATTCAATATTCTAAAGAAATATAATGGCAGAAAATAGGAAACAATGAAACAATTTTCGGATTTCTAGAACCGTCAACCAGCAACGATTCACGCCTTCGTGATTCGTTCACGGAACAAAAGACGCACTCAAAGGCAGAAAACACAGGCCGACTATTATGTAATATTTAACTCATCGCGTATACGAATATTATTCAAAAAGAAAATATGACTACAAAGTAATAAAAAGGGATATGAAAATATGGGAAATACAAATGATATAAATAAATAAGAATAAGTAGAAAAGAAAAGAATTGTTGCACAAGGGAATAGAAACACAACATATAGAAATGTATATAAAATGAAAACCTCATTAGAGAGAGACTAGTATAATATAGAAAGAGATAAAAATAAATTTAAAAAAATTCCACTATTTTCGTATGAAATCAGGCAGTGTGGCTCTGGTGCTGTCACGAAATTGTTTGGGGTAGTGATGCCGCCGAGCGATATTTGTCGATACTGAGACGATACCGATACGATACTCACCTTCAAGTCGCGGATTTGTATCGCTCAGTTTTGTGTCGTATCGGAAGAATATCTAAAAGTGCTGTCTCTTATCGGTATCGTAACGGAACTCCGAGAAATAACGACCAGATGGGATTTTCTTCGTTTACAATAGATGAGAAAGAGTGGGTCTGGCCGAGTGGCCGGCCGCAATACGCAGGTACCGAAAGAAGGAGCTGCGAAGAGCCCCTTTGCGATCAGGCCTTGAAAGAAAAGAATATTATACAGGGTGAGGGAAAAGTATGGAAACCCCAGAAAATTTTAGAAAATTTTAAATAGAAAATTAAAATTAACATGA
>JAUELO010000085.1:3386813-3398810 GCA_032357855.1 Amphibolips quercusostensackenii | reverse complement strand
AATTTCAATAGCAAACAGATTGATTTCTGCTAGAATTTTGAAATAGATTGCCCCTCGTTGTGAGTTTAAATAATTTGGCATTTAACGGATAATTTGGAACGTAATAATTTCTGAAATTCATTCTCAACGTAAGAAAATGATTTCTATCCTTCTCACAGTGCAGAGAAGGTAGTAGGAGAATTCTGTGATTTCGAAACTCGATGTAAGAGCTACACGAACTTTAGTCAGACGGGTGTGTCGAATTTTGAATTTACGGGCCCAAGTCTTCTTGATATCGTTACGACGTCTTTGCGACACCTTCACGACATTGACTTGCACAGTATTTACGAGTTGTGCACTAATTACTAAAACATCACTTTATGTTTAGTTAATAGGAATGATTGAAAGCTGTATCACTTTTAAAAGAATTTCGATAGTAAGAAAATTGATTTCTGCTAGAATATTTAAAAAAATTACAATTTATAGTGCCTTTGTCTGTGTCAGTTTGAATAGTACAGAATTTGACGGATAATTTACCAGTAGGCAAAAAATTGATGGAAGTCTTTACGACATTTTTATGACATCTTCACGATGTCTCAAAGATGTCGTATGTCTGTATCATAAAGATGACGTAAAGACATCTTTATAACATTGAAATTTCTTAAAGTTGTCTTAAAGATATCCTTACGACACGGGCATAGGACGTCTTTGCAACATCGTAAAACTGTCGAAATGATGTCGTAAAGACGTCTTTCATTTTTTGCCTACTAGGAACTTTGTACAATGGTAGATTAATCTTTATTTAAAATTGATATATTTACAATTTGATATTAAAAAAGTTTTTACAGATATGTAACAGAGAAATTTAAGATTGGGATGAAGTAAATATTATTATTACAAAAATTTCGACTATAATGAACTTTGTTCCCTGATGAGGAGTGTATTCAACTCTCGAAACGTTGGACTTTTTTGAAATAAAGGAACTATAACATCTGGTTACCAAGTGTCTAAAGTGTGTCAATTTTTTTACCCACGACTTTGTTATAATTTATTATCTCAGACAAGAAAACATTGACATCAACCTTACATCAACAACATCGATTTAAACTTAAGTATATTTTTTTCTCTTAAAATCGAACTATTTTATTTTTAGTTAAAATTTTGTCTTTTTTATTTGAAAATTCAACTATTTGGTCGATAATTAGTCTTTTTTGGTGAAAAGTTATTCTTAATGATTGAAAATTTAATTTTTCTCTAGTTGAATACAAAGCTACATAAAAACAACATAAAAAATACGAAAATTAACTTTTCGGAAAAACGATGCATGGTACAAAAAAAAAAATTAATTGACAGAAGTTGTTCACCCAAAAAAAAAAAATAAATTTTTTATTAATCATCCGTTGCACTAAAGAAAGATCCACTTTGATAATAATTACTTTTTGATAGGATGTGCAGTTTTTGTTTTATTTGGAGAAAACATTAAAAATAAAAAATAAAATTTTTATACAAACGACACAAGCTAGGAAAAAAGATAAATAGACAAAAATTGTGCACCGAAAAATGATCTACAAATTTTTCATTAATGATTAAATCGTGAAAAACGTTCTTGAAAATACGTAAATAAATTTTTTAGAAAAAAGCTACAAGGTGCAATAGAATGATCATGAACAATTTTTTTAAAGATGCATACTAATGATATTATAAAAAAAAGACAATGAAAATACATCTGTTTTAATGTCAGTGCATATTATGAATTACAATTATATAAACTAATTGAAATGATACATTTTTCAGGGTAGTTGAAATTGAAAAATACTATAAAATAGAGTACAAATATCAAGGTAATCATAAAAAACAAAATTTTTACTTTATTTTGCAATACCTGAATGAGCAGTTCCAGACCGAGATTTAGAAATAAATATAATATACATTTACTATAATAGCGTTTGAACTTAATGTAGAAAAATTCGCACCTTCGACAAAATTGAGTGCAAAGCATGATATACCTGAGGACGTTGTGTTCGTTAAAGCCAAAGAAGCTTTAAAAAAAGAGGATTCACAATCACCAAATGACAGTTGTCGATGCTTTGAACTTTAACTTCAAATTAATAAAATTCCGGTTCTAATCACCTCAATTTAGTATTATAAAAATTCAAGAAAGTTAAATTTTTTTAAACAGATTTCCATTATTTTAGACTTTAAAACATTTGAAAATCGCATTTTTCAGAATTTAACAATTTAAACAGTCAAATAAACAAAACATAAAATAGAACGATTGCAAAATTATATGTATAGAAAATGGTTACAATTCAAACTGTAATAGTTAAAAATTAATTGAGAATCTTAAGATGACAGCATAAAAGATTGTACCCAGTTGCAAAATAAGATGTTGAAAAATTTCAAGTTTGATGATATAATTATTATTTATGGTTCACAAAACTAATACACATTTGACCAGTTAAAGCATAAAAACGACATCCAATTATGATTTTCGATATTCAAAATAAGCTCATTTTACTTTAAATAACTATGTACGCACTTGCACTCTTTTTTTAATTAATTAATTTTAACTAAGAATTATCTCCAGTGTTAAGAGGAATGGTTCTAAAAAAGTTTTTTGATTTATCTTGAATACGTTTCCTTTTCGTTAAATGTCTTAATTATATTCTTTTGATTAAAAAAATTATTGTGCAGTGTTGAAAAACGTATTCCTTGCGTGAGTTTCTTTTGAATGTCTTTCGGGGCAGTTCGTTAAGGCAGATGTTGGTTTAAAAAAACCTGATCTTCATGCAGACATTCAAATTTTCTGAGTAAAAATGCATGTATGTCTGCATACAACTAGCACCGCTTCTTTCAGTTTTGTACGAGAAATTTCTTTACAGGTTAATGACTGAAAGCTGCGTGTTTCTAAGCATCTTTGTTTAATTAGGTTAATGAGGCAATGTGCTTATGCAGTCAAATGTCACTGGCGTCATGTGCTTCCAGCAACGTAATTAGATATGAACGATTTTGCTCACGATACTTTTGTGTAGAAGCTGCTTCTCACTTTCTGGGCCTCCTACATTTTCACTTTCTAAAGCACTTTGAGAAATATGTGAAAGGCGCAAGAAATTCTAAAACCGCTTATTATTTAAAAATGGAGTTCTTTTTCACCTTCTTGAAAAGAATCGTATTCAAATTAATAAAAAATTGAGCACAATAGGATGTAGCAGCATCATATTTTTGCGAATTAATTTAGTTACGAATATATGATGATTACATGATAAAAAATATGAAATAATCAATGCATCAATCACCATCAATCATTTAGGGCTAGTTAAACGGTCTTGTTAAAATCTATTTTAGATGGCAGACGTTAAAAATTATTTCAACGACTGTGCAGATGATAAGAAAGAAAATTTTTTGTTTTAAGTATTCTTTTTTCATTTTTTATACTTTTAAACACCCTGGATATTTTTGAAATGTACAAAAAAATATTTAAATGACACACTTATAAATTTTTTAATCCCTGACTGACTAGCCAACACCTGTTTAGGGACCGAAAGGGCAGACTAGATGTTAAGGAAACAATTCTTTTTTTAGTGTTTACTTTTTACTTTTGATACTCTTAAACATCCTGGCTCTTTTTGGAAATTTACAAACAAATATTTGTATTAGACATTTAATTTTTTTCTCTCGATATTTCGAGTTTGTCAACTCCCGATTTGGAGCCAGAAAGACTGACTAGTTGATGAACAAAATTCTTTTTGTTTTAATGTTTATTTTTTGCCTTTGGTACTTTTAAGCACTTTTGCTTTTTTTAACGTGTTTTTCAATCCTCACTAATATCATCATTCGCGCACTGCACGCTTGTGCAATTTTTTGATTTGCGGGCACAAATAATTGTCAATTGAACAAAAAAATTCGAATAATAATTTATTTGTTAAGTTTCTCAATGCTTGAATTAGAGATTAGGTTAGATATTAGAAAAGTATTTTCGGTTTAATAAATTTTTGTCGATAGAATGACGGTTTTTGGTCTACTAGTCTAAACCAAAATGGTTATAAAGTGGTCGACAAAAAATTTTTTACTAAGCTAGTGGACAACATAACATAAAAAATCTATTATCAGTTTGTTTTTAAGATTACATGAATATAATATTCCTAATACTTTCTTTAAAAGATTTTAGATATAGTGAATGTGAATCTAGAAAATTTTGGAGACTTTTATTATTTTACAGAATTTTACCAAATGTTATAAAAAATTTTAGTCAGTTTAAAAGATAATTAGGATATTTCAAAGTTTGTAGGAAATTGAAAAATATTTTATGAATGTTTAGAATATTTAAAAATTTTAAAATATCTTAAGTCTCTTCACAAATTCCTAAATAACTTTAAAAAAGACTGGAGTTGTTCTTGAAATTTTAAATAATACTTTAAAATATAAAAATTACCTTGAAATTTTACAGATTTTTTCCACATCATAAAATATCCGACATTGTGAAATTAACAGCGCGGGAAAATTTCCTAACTATGAAATTACCAAATCTGAACACTTTAAAAATAGTCAAATAAATAAATAGTAAATCGAATTAAGTACTTTTAGACTATAAAAATATTCTATATTTCATTCTTTATTTCGTATTTAAACAATGTCTAATTGTTTAGATTCAAGAGTTTTTAAATTCAGTAATATTATAAACTGTCAGGAATTTTATTATTCCGAAATTTTCCAAATTGAGAATTTTAGATGGTATTTAGAAATCGTTTCAAATAATTAAAAATCTTTTGAACTTTTCTTTAACAATTAATTAAAAAAAAAGAAGGTATTTTTAAATTTTTTTAAGGAATCTTAAAAAATTTGTTTATTATCTTGAAGAGCTTTCAAAGTCTTTCAAAATCTTCAACATTTTATTTTGAAATCTTCATAAATCTACATTATGTTTTTAATTATTTCAAATCTTTTGATATCTTACATTACTTTTAAAATTGTTTTTGAACTTATAAATATTTTTAAAAATGTTTTAATATTTTTTATTGGAAAAAATACTGCACAGTTATAAAAATTGTCTGAAAATCTTGGAGAATCTTTTTTACAAAATTTTGAAATTTTTTAAAAGGTTTCAAAGTCTGTTTAAATATTCTCTTCAATTACATTTTTTTAGATGGAGTTCATTAAATATTTTTTCATGATTTTTAAAAAATCAATTTTATTCTCTTGAAAACTTTAAAAATTCTTGAAAAGCTTTTAATTTTTTGTTGGAAACTTAAGAAAATCTATCCGAAAATTTAAAAAATGGCTTAGGATCTTCCAGATTATTTTTTGGACAATTTTGACAATCTTGTTATATATTTACTTGAAATTAATTTTTTGAAATATAAATCATTTGAAATTTTTTCAAAAAACTTTCAAAGCTTTTTAATTATTTTAAAACTTTTAAAAATTCTCCAAAAGCTTAAACATTTTTTCTTTGAAATCTTTAAAAATGTACATTCTGTAATTAATTTTTTTTATCTTCAAAAATTTGCAGTTATTTTTAATACAGCTTTTAAACTTCTGAATATCTTTTGAAATGATATGCCTTTTTTTAAATTTTGTTGAATGCTGCAAAATAATAAAAATTGTCTCAAAATCTTGGAGATTCTTCTTTAAAAATTTTGGAAATCTTTGGAAAGTTTTTAAAATCTGTTTAAATATTCTCTCAAATAAAAATTTTAAAAATAATAATTATAATAAATGTACCTATGACTTCCAAGAAACTGTTTGCAGTCTCTTAAAACTTTTCAAAATTCCTTAAATCTTTTCAAAGCATTAAATTTGGAAAAAATTACAAAAATTGCCTTAGCATCTTCTAGATCATTTTGTTTACAATTTTGTAAATCTTTTCAAATATTCTCTCAAAATTAATCATTTAAAATAGTAATTCATTAATAATTTTCCCAGGAATCTTACAATACATTTTTTTATTATTTTAAAATCTTTATGAAATTCTTTAAAAGCTTGAACATTTTTTGTTGGAAATCTTTTTTGTAAATCACAACTTTCGGAATCTTTTTAAATTTTCTTTTAATATTAATTTTTTGTCAAACAAAAAGAATCATTTTAATTTTTTCCAGGATCTTAAAAAAATTGTATTCTCTGGAATCAATGAATTTTTTCTCAAATTTTGTAATCTTGCAAAATTGGAAAAATTTTGCTTACAAATTTTTTAAATTCTGTTTCAAAATTTTGGGAAATCATTTGAAATATTCTCAATTCTTTTAAACTTTTCTCTTAAAATTTATTTTTGAAAATAAAATAACATTTGAAATTTTCCTAGAAATCTTAAGAAGAAACTTGCATCCTCTTGAAACGTTTTAAAATTCTTAAAATCTTCTTTTCTTCGAAAAAGCATGTTATTTTTCATTAAACCTAAATTCAACGAAAATCTATTAAGTACATTCAATTCTTTAGTTTTCATTAACTAATTGATGTTTACTGGAAATATGTGTAAAGCTGCAAATATTCATTCATACCAATATGAGTAATTATGAGATCTATTAATATTAGTAACTAATGCAATAAATAACATTTAACTAAAAATTATGTAACTAATTTCTTTGCTAGAAATCCAGAGAATGGAAAACATTTCTTTGATTATGAATTGAGTAGTCTGACATTTATTTAATTTGTTTATTATTGAAAAAAGAATAATTTAAAAGACTGCCGGATCAATTTTTAGTTGAGGAATCAAAGCTTGTACAATTTTCAACAGAAAAAGTGATCGGCTTTCGGATGTGAAAGTTAAATGAAAGTGAAGTAGTACATATTTATGTGTTGAAATTACTTAAGTTTGCTGTCATAAAATGTATTCAGTGTATGACATATTTTGCTTTCTCGAAAAATAAAACATTTGTACAATTATAAAAGTACCGGTTCGTAACATTCATTGCGTTCGTTACCTTTTACTGATAACTTTGGTGTAAACAAGCAACAAGAACTCAGAACTAAAGTGGTACTCTATTTGTTGACTTTGCTCATTACTTTCAAAGTACATCTAAGGAAGATATTTTAGAGGTTCATTTAAATAAATACAAATTTCATTTCAAGAAATGTTAATTAAAAAATATCTGTTGAGATACAATGTTCTGCAAACTTAAATATAAAAATGGATTTAAAAATACATAGTATATAAAGTCGTAACCTTAAATTTGATTTAATTTTAAAAGCTATTATAGATTTTATTTGTAAATCGGTTTTTGAACAAATTCTATTTTCGTTTCTGTAAATTTTGTCGAGTAATCCACCTGTTGGAATTTAATCTATATAGGTTTATAGCCATAGAAAGATAGAACTGCTTTATTTCAAACGCTGATGAAAATAAAACTAAAGTGCATTAAAGAAATTGAATTTAAAATTGGACAATTGAAAAAAATATCGATATGATGCAAATTAGGCGTTTTAATTTGACATGGATATGCACATTGTAAAGCACTCCAATCAAGCTGTACTGGACTTTTAATTGGTACTAAAAATCTAATATTTTCGACAATTTATTTTTTAAACGTGAATTTTGAATTTTGTTAATCAATTGGGGCTTTAAACAGAAAACACTATACATAAGAAATTGAAAGAGTCTATAATTATGCTCTGAGGTGTTATCGAAAGACGAAAGGACATCAAAGTTCGGATTCCCCTGTAAATTATATACAACAGAAAACATATTCTTATATTCTAAGAGCTTAAATTTCAGTTAATTCTAAAGAAAATTAGGCTGAAAGAAAAGCTTATAGCACAGGGATTTAGAAACAGTTTTACTCCATATTTCTTATTTTTGAACTACTGATGTAAAAAACACTATAACATACAAAGTGGAATGCTTAATCTTAATTCTAAATGCTAAGTGCTTTATTTTAAGCCATCTTAGAAGATAATTGGAGTGAAAGAAAAAATCCAGTATAGGGGTCTTTATGACCAAATTTGTCTTATTTATCTTATTTCACATATTTTTTAACCCATTATATAGAAAAAAATATAACATTAAAATTGTTATATTTTATCTCAATTCTACATACTAAGAGTTTTAATTTGAGCCATCTTCGAAGAAAATCAGATTATGAGAAAAGTTTCTAGTATGGGGTTCCAAATAAAATTGTCCTCATTTCTCTTATTTTCCGTATTTTTAACCTCTGGTATAAAGAAAAGAGAAAAGTATAATAACAAAGATTTTATTTTTCATCTTAATCCTACATACTAAGAGCTTCGGTTTGAGCAACCTTGATGAAAATCGCACAAAAAAAAAACACCCAGCATAGGGGTCTTCTCAACTCTCAAATTTGCTGTCCCTTCCCCTTTTGACCAACCGATTGTTTGCTTAAAATTTTTAATTTAAATACAAAGCAGATTTTTCTCAATGTTCTCAGCATTTTTCTTTTCTGATAAATGTTAACTTTATGGGAAGAATAAAAAACCTCAGGGTCGTGTCCTTAATTGTTTTTTAGGTTTGTTCTAAAACGGACAGCCACTGGCACGAGATTCTGATGTTCAACGGCAAAACCTAAGAAGATAAATTTACTATAGAGCTAATTTTTTCATGCATAGGTCACAATGTCAAGTTTTACTTACTAGGTTTTTTTTTTTATTGAATAGCAGGATTATAAGGGTTTCCTAGAGACAACCTGAAAACCCAGTGAGGTGATTCTTTCTTGTCTTCAGGAGCGGAATTCATCTTTGAAAAACGGAAAGATTACTGGAAATTTGAAAAAAAAAAGATTTGAATGGCCACCTGAGAGTTTACAATTCACTGAAATAATTTACTATTTTACAGACTAAATGAATGAAATTAATGGTAATTTTATTCTTTTGCAATTTTCTGAAATCCTTTTTGTAGTAGTACAATGGAAGATCGTTGAAATGGGTCGTAGTGCAGACAAAGAGCCGTGAATCCGAGGGAACTATCGGGTCGGAACATGGGAGACATTCCCATTCCATATGGATAAACTAATTCAAGACGGTAGGATCGACAGTACAATAAGAAAGGATCTCACTCCTGGGAATGTCAATCCAATTTCAGAGACACAGATATGTCGCTAGGTCCTTCTCCCCAAGAATCTACATGCATTTCTCTCCCTTATGTATAGCTAATGCAATGTACGGACATACTTGCAGTGTTCTGTACGTACTATGTTCAGACATAGCCATAAGTATGACAAATTTGTGACTCCAAGCTGCATCTTGATAAACACATAGAGAACGACATATGCGAATGATACGAGCATATGTAAACTCTAACACGGAGTGTCGGAAGAACATTTCTCTGAAGCAGACATTTATATCCTGCTCCACGATTTTTCATTTATATGCGTCACCCCTGCTTTGGAATATCGAAATTATTCGAGGAAAGTCGATCGATGCTAGCCGCGAGACACATTTTGGCGTCGTTTCGTCCTCACTCTGACGCAACGTCTTTGGCAAACGATTTTACCATATCTTTTTCAAATTGAAATAAATCGATGGAATATTTTACTTTATAAACCAGCAGTAAATATACATGCACGGAGCGCGTGACACAAAGAACCGTCTAAATTTGACGCATTTTTTTAACATAAAAGTGCTTTTAAAATGTTATTTAACTCTATCGAACCGTAAAGAACATCCTGAAAAAAGTAACCAGATCCAAAAAAATTCTTGTCAGAGGTACAACGCGTCCCATAAAATGCAAATTTTGACTTAAAAAGAGTTGCATAACTTTGTAATTTTTTTAATAAAAAGAAAAAAAAATTGTTTTCTAACTATGACTTTGCTCTGTCAAATTTCAAAATAAGCGCATTAAAACAAGCAACCATCTGGAAAAAAAACCCTGGTTCAAGAGCAGCGCGTTCGAAAAAATGCCGGATCTGTCACAGAAAAAGCTGCATAACTTTTTAATTTCTTTACTTTTTAAATACTTGAAAGTGCTTTTGACCCATTACTTAACTTTATCAAGCTATGTAAGGAACATTCTGAAATAAGCAACCATCTTCACGAACCACCCTTGTCAGTAGTGAGACGCATTCTCAAAAACAAAAACATTGCCACACAAAGAGTAGCTTAACTTTTATATCTTTCGATTTAAAAAACTAAAAAACCCTTATGATCTCGTGTCAGCGTGTGTTTCTTTCTTACCTCACAAGACAAAAAAAACTATTCAAGCAACGACACTGAGAGTTGATAATCGCTCCATATAGTGACAATTGCAGATCGTAGAAAAATACTAAGAACTTTGGGAAAAATCTGCTGCCTATTTAAATTCTAAATTTTCAGCAAACAATTATCTAGAGTGAAAGATTAGGAGAGACTAGGAAATTGAGGGATAAGAAGACCCCTGTGCTAGAAGCTTTTATTTTTGTCCGATTTTCTTCAAAGATGGCTCACATTGAAACTCTTAGCATGTAAAATTAGGATAAATCATTAAGAATTGATTATGTTTTAATTTTTTTATGACAGCAGTTAAGGTTTAAGAAAAATAGAATAAATTTGGTTTTTAGCTGAAAGATTTATTTTCAATCCGATTTTTTTTGGAGATGGCTAAAATAAAGCTTTTAGCATATAAAATTGAGATAAAACACAAAACTTTCTATGTTGCAGTTTTCTTTTCTTATATCAGTAGTTAAAAGATAAAGAAATAAAGTGCATTTAGCTATTTAGACCTTAATGCTGAAATAAAGGATTTTGGAATGTAGAATTAAAAAACACGTTATTTTACAGTCTTTTTCTTTTGATATCAGTGTTTAAAAAATAAAAAAGATCTTTAAATTAAATAAAATTTCGTTATTTAGACTTCTGTGCTGGAAGCTTTGCTCGTTATCCGATTTTCTACTGGATAACTCTAATTGAAGCTCTTGAAATATAAGATTGAGTTATAAAATACAATTTTCAATGTCACATTTGTCTTTCTTGACGTTTGTTTAGATTGCAAATAAAATTGTTATAAAAATTTAAATTTAAATACGCAAATTTTTTATTTTGGTTTTACAGTTGTATGTATGTTCGTATGGGCGTATATTTAGTGGTTGTATATTTTATAAAATAGTAAAAGATAATAAATATTAACTATTTTTCATATGGGATCAATATCAGCCTAATGTTTAATACTATATGATTTACTATATCTACTACTATATCATCGTGGTAATTAATTTATTATGTAGTGCGTACAGATAAGCAATATTCACTATTTTTCAATAACAAGAGGTAAAATAAATAAATAAAGTCTAACAAGTTTATTTAAGTTTATTAAAAAAATATTTTATTTTATTTTTTGTAATTTTGAAAAGATACTCGTATGCTAGGTTCTGTTACTGTCCCAGCAAACCGGGGATATTTCTGATAGTAGTTGATCATTTCGAACTAAAAGCATTTGACTTAAAAAAAACACTAGATAATAGTTTTGGCTCGTTCATGGTATATGTTGTATCTTTAATTTTACCATTTCATAAGCATTGTGCTTCCTTATACGTGATCGTTTCATATTTATTGTATTTTATATTTTTTAATGGAAAAAGGGATTTGGATTATAAGAGGAGACTGAGAGGATAAAAAAGACGATTTTGCCTGCGTTTTAAATTACTTATTGTTTTTTATTAATTATTGCTTATTATTATTTGCTATTTATATTTTATATGTCCTGAAAGGTGTTTATATAGTTCAATACAATCATTTCATCGAAACGAGAGAGTTTAAATATTGGTGTATTTTAAAAATTTATAATGTCTTTTCTCTTATAACAGCTAAGCGGATTGACAGATTTTTATATATCATAATTTTATTTTGCTATTCACGTCTGTTAAATACATTAGTCGACTTCTTATGAGAATAAATAAATCTATCACTCATGTTATTGCTATATTCTCCAAATTAAGAAAGTATTTCTTTTACAAATGTTAAGAAAATTTTGAAATCTGTACATATTATAACTTCATTTAGTCATAGTGTTTTTAAATACAGTTGTTTTTAAAATTTAAGTTATTTAGAAGAAAAAAGCATTCTTCAACCCAGGAGCCCTCAGTATATACAAATGTG
>JAUELO010000085.1:3276810-3293631 GCA_032357855.1 Amphibolips quercusostensackenii | reverse complement strand
TGCTGGATTTCCAGCAAGAACTTTCCGGATTTCTTGGAGACTCTCTGGCAACTTGGCATACTCAAACATTTGCCAGAAAAATTTTCTTCCTTCAATCAGGCTAGTGTACGTCTAGGAGGTTGATTTTGTTGGGTGAATGAAAAGAGAGATTCAGGAATTCAGCATCAAAGGACTGAAAACTGGCTAGCTGACGGTCGACGCAATTAAAACTTTCCTACTTTCAACAGTTTTTGTCTTTGTTCCAAGAGAATGAGGTCTAGTTTCAAAAGGTGGCTGTGATCGCCTTTCTTCTCTCGTCGATCTTCATTCGATGCTAAATATGTTTTATTCATTCAATTCCGCTCTTTTTGTGCAACACTTGTCTCGACATTTAATAAAGTTTGGCTTCTGTAATAACTCAAAAGGTTTAAAAATATCTTATTAATACATATTATAGTGCGATATGTGTCTAATCAAATAATAAATCATAAAAAGTGTAAAACGTATAACAATGCCATAGTTTAGAACAGAAAAAAATACCTCTATGATTTTAAGAAGATTCTTTATTGTCCACTTTACATTGAGACAAATGCTCTCCTCATCAGGAAATGAACATTTAAAGTAAAAAATTATTAGGTCTGCAAATTAATTCTGTGCCTTTACTTCGATGTCTTGTAACTCTTGGTCATACTTGAATTTTTTTCTGTCTAAAGGTAGTTTCAAAGGACGAACCTTATACTTCAAAACACATTTGAGAGGATGGATTCTTTTTGCATTCCAATTCAAAAATCACCATTTCGGTCGCCTCGGCTGCACGTTTTTTTTCAATTAAAATGCAAAAAGAATGCAATATCTCAAATGTTCCTTGTCGGACACCAATGTATTTATTATTGATTTTTTAAGGTCAAGTCCGCAGGGCCGCTACCTATTATATTGTGTTTTGACCAGCTTAAAATATAGGGAAGTCCATCAGTAAATTCATTTCATATTTTCCTGATTGACTTCACTTTATTTGAACATGGTCAAATTCGCAATATTAACAACTACAGAATTGATGTGATGATAACTTTGGATTTTCGTTTCCTGATGAGGAGAGCACTTGTCTCTCGCAACATCGACAATAAAGCATTCTGGGCTAAAGTATACCATCGTTATACCTTTTGAACTTTTTATAAAAATAGTTGAAAAAAATATTTAGACCGAATCCATTTCAAATCAGGCAGGTTCTACATCTGAAGTCGCAGAATCTTTTCAGGACGAAATTTGTTGTTTTTAGAGGAAACTGGGCAACACGTATCTCTCGTTTTTCGAAAAACATTTGAAACAAGTTATGCGTATTTGAATCTTGTGCTTTGTTTCTCAAAGAACCCAAATCTTGTAAGTTTCATGTAAGCTAAATTATTTTTGCGTCTAAGGGAATTTTCGTTCATAAAATCAAATTTTTTCATTTTGATCCCAAGCAACGACAGATAAGAAAAAACGTTCAGATAAAAGTTTGCAAGTCTAAAAAAGTTTTATAAGAAATAAATTTGTCTCTTGTGTTATATCTTTCATCAGTTATGAGACAAAAATTTTAAATTGTATTTTTAGGAAAAAACATTCACTTAGTCTCAAAAATGATTTAGTCCACATTATGCTAATAACATACCTTTTTTCTATTAGCAAAAGCTTTTCAAAAATATAAGAACGAATAAAAAAGCGTGAATTTTTAAGAAAATCGACTTTCAAGATTTTTAGAAAAATCATTGACAATTTGTTAATCTTGAACCGTTTTTAAATTTCCTGGAAAGAAAGAGATAAATATTTAAATTAGGTCAAAAGTTGTAAACTTTTAAAATTTCTTTTTTCTGTGAACAAAGTATAAAATTTAAATACCCAGCGATTGAATAAATTAAACTGAAATTAAAAAAGTTAAAGAAACTGCTTCTTTCTTGAAATGAAATTCTGATACATTTTTTTGTAATAAGAAGGTACAAGACAAACCTTTTGTTTCCGTGAAAGTTTCATTTCATTGAGTGGAGCTATTTCGCTTCAAAGCGAATAAAAATTGAATTTTCTTTTAGCATTCAAACGAATCTTTTAGATGAAGTATTTAACTCAATTTTCACTGAACTATTTTCTTTAACCTTGCTGAAAGATAGAAGTTACTTTTGTTAACTTTTCTGCGCAAAGGAAATAAGAAGATAACTTTGAGTTTTACGAGGTATCTTTTCTTTCATCAAATTTTCATTCGTTGAAGGTCCATATTTCCTAAAAAGATTATTTTTGAAGTTGCACACTTAATTTCGTGAAAGAAAGTTTTTACGAGGCATAAGGAACGTGCTGTGGTATTAAAAATTAATTAAATTATTTACTTAATCTTATCACAAAAAATTGTGCAACGATACGTTTTATAAAATCTCACAATCTATGTTATTAAAAACCTGATTGAGATCCTATTACTAAAAAATGTTTTATCCCTCAAGCTTAAAAGAAAACTATATTTACAAATAATCACTTTTAATAAGAAAATTCAAGGAAAATTTTATGCGAATAGATAAACATTCGTTCTTTTTAGTACTTTTTTCAAAGATTAAAATTTTTTCAACAACTTGCGTTTTTCGGTTTTGTTTACGATTTTTTCAATCAAAAATTGTCATAAAAAAAATAGTTAGATTCTAATGTTTTATGATTTTCGAAAAATTTTTGTTCTATTAGAATTTTACGCCAAAAAATTGATGTTTTAAAACAAAAATCATTACATCTCGAACAAGATATGCAATTTTTGAATAGTTTCACAGTTAATCAGTTATTTAAAAAGAAATAAAAAAAATAAAAAAATTATGTTTCAGAAACGTTTTGCAACTTTTTAACAATTTTAGGTTTTATTGCCGTTTCACACCAGAAATCATTTTCTTTTTAGTAAAACGTCATTAGACTTTAAAGTAGATAAAACAAATTTTGTATTTGATGTAGACTTTAAACAAGATTTCCAATTTTGAAATAATTTATGGTTATGTTAACGTTTTCTTATCGGCAATCGGTTAATTTAAATAAAAATAATCAAATTTTAAAAAAACATTTACAATTTAGAACAATTGTATGTTGTAATATGTTAGTGTTTTTTGTCGAAAGATCTTAGGTTACGTCTACAGTTTTCAACGAAAATCGGTATAGATTTTAAAGATTATTCATAATTTTAAAACAATTTTAGGTAATAATAATGTTTTTTTGCCAAAATTAGTCATTTTAATCAAAAAATATCATGTTTTTGAAAGATTTAAAATCCTTAACACATAATTTATTATGTTATGTTATTATTTTCCGTATAAAATTGCTAATGTTAATAAAAATTCATTAGATTTTAAAGAAAATTTACAAGTCAATGCAATTTTTTGTTATGTTTTATGAGTGTCTTTCGCCAGATATTAATATTTTTAATTTTAAAATATGGTAAAATTTTTCATATTATTATCATTCTGATTCTCATTCAAAATCATTTAATTCACAATTTTTTACATAGAATTCTTAAGTTGTCAATGAAACCAAAAATCGATACTGCAAATGAGAAATCATTGGAGTTTAAAATAGTTAAAAAAATTTGCACAACTTTATGTGATGTTCGCATTTGAAGAAGAAATCCATGTAGATTTCAAAGGTTATTAACATTTTTAGAATAATTTTAGGTTACGTTAACATTTTTGACCAAAAATCGGTTATTTAAAAAAAGAAATATCAAGTTCAAAAGAAGATTCACAATGCTAAAGAAGTTTTTGTTATGTTGTATTAGTTTCCATATAAAATTGTTATTGTCAAACAAAAAATCATTTAACTTGAAAAATCGAACTTAAAATTTTGAATAACATAAGGCTATGTGTTTTTTGTTCAAAATTAGTATTTAAAAGAGAAATGCAACGATTTTTCTGTAGATACTGCTCGCACATATTATACATTAATTCTAAACCTAAGGTACCAATTTCATAAGAATCGACAAAAATATTGTCTTTTTTTACTTCCTATTATTAAACAAAATGGATACTATGAAATACAGGAAATTGACATTGATATGACTTGTTTTGTTTTTATTTTGTTTTCTAGTTTAAATAAATCCTGATTAGCACAAAAACTGTAACAGTTTCATTGACATGTAAAAGGATTGCTTGGGATTAATGAAAGCGGAACAAACCATTAACTTCTTTTACGTCAAATCAGAGTAAAAAATTCCTTTGAGTCTGGAATCGTTAAAGTGGTAAAGTGCTAAAACAGTTTTTACTGTAAACTGGATAATTAGACAATAAATAAACTTTTATTGCGCAGTGAGTAGGATAGTGAGAGTAAGTGAATCTGTTCAGTGCTACTCGTAGTATTTCAAAAATCGTAAAAAGACTGTAAGTGTCCTTATGAAGGACGATTGCATTCACATTAAATAACTTTTTGTCTTTTGATTACATCGACATAAAATATCTGGAAGGAGATACCGATACTTCTGTCCTTAATGTGTCCATAGTTACTTAAAATTAATGATAACATTGATATATTTTATGTGGAGTGTTCAATTTTTAAAATTTTCCACTTTTAAACTGTATTTGTTAACACCATCAAAATAGATGAATAGCTCAATATTTGTCAGTCTCATTTTATAATTGATTTGATTTGGATGTTAGCGGTTTCAAATTCTTTAAATCGAAACGATTCGGAATTAATAATATAAGTTTTTGAACACTTATGCTTTTTAAAAATATTTGTACACTTTGATAGTTTAAATAACACATCTTTTCTAATCTTATATAACAAATATTTTATTTGGGGATCATATTCAGTCTTCAATTTCCCCTCTTTCTCTATTTTTTAAAAATCTTCTGTAATCCCTATATTCAACCACATTGTCTAATTTTTTTTTCTTTTTTTAAAGCTGAAATATATTTTTAAAGAATTTTCAGAAACTTGAGGTAATTAATACATACATTATGAATAGCTTAGAGAAACTGCGATCCAGAGCAACAAGACAAAAGCCAATTGTAGGCGATTTGCACCCAAAAATAGGAAAACAATCTAACATGATTGATTCAACAGTGTAACGAAATAGCAAACAAAATATCCCACACATATTGAAATACATTTGTTCTCATAATATTTGATTTATGAATAAAATTTTATTTTACTTTCCTCTTTAAAAAAGTGTTGTAGCGATATGTCTCGAAAATCTTGCGATTATTGTTGTTGAAAACCTGAATCACTTTAAAAAAAGTTCTAAGTGTATATTCAAGATTAAGTTTACTTAATTTTAAAGTTGATAAATAAGAATGACCCAAGCGTGAATAATAAAAAAAGATTTAGGGTTATAATAATTTATTTAAATGTAGTTTTTTGCATATTGGTATTTTTACATCAGCCTTAGGCAAAATTTGTCATTTTTATTTTTCTATTTTTCAAATTATTTTATTTCTTGAAAAGTTCTTTACAATTTTATTCGTCACGTTTTTATTGAATATTATTTAGCAAATTGGATAATCATAATTGCATATAAAAAATGAATAAATAAAAATAATTCTATATATTATTTCTAAATATAAGTGCTTTCATAAAAACGTGACAAATATAATTGTAAAAAATCTTTTAAGAAGTAGAGTAAGTATTTTTGAATTCAAATTGAATGAAAATTGCAATTTTGTCCAAAGCGAATAATAGTAGATTGTGCAACAAGCGGGAGAAGTCGTTGATAATCGACGTCTCCTGCTCGTCGCACACGACAACAATCATCATTAGGACCACGGATTTTAAACAATTTTAAATCCTGTTACCGCTTTAGACCAGAAATAGGTATTTTCAATAAAAAATGATTGGATTTTAAAAATAAATTTTTTTTTATTAAAATTCTTTTACTGGGTAATAACATTTTAAAATAAAAATCATTACTGTCAAACGATATCACTTCAAAATGGAACCGTAAATTCGGACATGCCTAAATTTATTATTTAAATTACTTAAGCTGGTTTTCACCAGAATCTAGAACCAGTCAAGGCTTTATTAAGGCTTTACTTGGTTCTGGATTCTAGTTAAAACCCCGTTAAGTATTTTAAACTGACAATTTAGGAATATCCGAATTCACCTTACATGCTCGAAATTACCTCACTTGACGGTCAATTTTAAAGCTTTATAATTTAATTTCAAATTTTAGCTTACGAGAGCGTTTTACACAAAAAATTAAAATTTAAAGAAAAAATCATTATAGTTCGAAGATTTGCAATCTTTGAAAGGTCAGGTTCTGTTAACGCTTTTCCCAAGAAATCGGGGTTTTCAAACAAAAACTACTAGACTTAAGAGAAGATTAACAATCCTAACCAATTTTTTAGTATGTGGTATAGGTGATTTTCGTCGGAAATCATTCTCATTTTCAATAAAAAAATACTCGATTTGGAAGGATATTTACACTTTTTCAACAACCTAAGGTTATGTTGGTGCATTTTACCTGAAATTGGTATTTAAGTTCGAAATAATTTGATATAAATCCATAGATTTTCACTAAAAATAATAATAAATAATAAATAAATAAAATGAAAAATATATCTTTTATACATTTCAAAAGAAAAAATTCACAACTTTTTAACAATTTTAGGTTACGTTGGTATTTTATGCCGGAAATCAGTATTTTGAAAACAACCTTAAATTTCAAACAAAAAGAATTTCTTGTTTAATTTTAGATTTAGTTATCGGCTTTTATAAAAAATATTGACATAGATTTCAAAGACGATTTACAAGCTTTCAACAATTAAAGGTTATTTGCACTTTTTCCACTACAAATGTATGTTTTTTAAATAATACTCATTCAATTTCAAAGAAGATTTACGATTTGGAATAATGTTTTGTTATCTTCTATTTGTGTTTTTTAGTTACAATCACTATTGATAATAAAAAAAAATACATTTTAAACAATATTTATCATATTTTTAAACAGTAATAGGTTATGTTAGCATTTTTTAACAAAGCTTTGGTATCTTAAAAAAAAAATGTAACGGATTGATTGTCTATACATTGCAAAAAAAAATTATATCTTAATTGCAATCGGCATTTCTCTAAAATAAACTTTAAAAAAACTTTTTAAATGACCAAAATGGCATAAATTAAAAAAAAACTAAAAGGTGAATTTTGTCAAAAAAGCTACTTTTAATTGTTTTTAAATAATGGTTATATGAAGAAGATCTTCTGTTAGGCAAAATAGTGACTTTTAAGACTGTTATGATGATAGTTCTGCTACGATCAATTTAATTTTTTACTTTGCTCAGTAGAATTTTGTTGTTAAAAGATTTAGTAGATAACGAAAATATTATTACCAAAACAGAAGATTTGCATAAAACGAACAGTTTTAAAATTATTTTGAATAAAAAAACGACCTGCCTTATCGTTCAGGGCAAGTGTAACTTATAAGCCCGTAATAACTAACCAAATTGAAATATTCCAAAAATAAAAATTAATAAAACTAGGAAAAATTCAGAAATACTGAGTTGACACAATCATTCAATTCCCGAAATTACATTCGTACCATAATCTTAAAACCTGAATTTTAAAAATCACTCCAGATTTCAAATTTCCTAAATTTCAAATCACAGAAGTTTAAAATTCCCGAAAAGAATTAATGTTTTTATGCGTTAAAATAATGTTTTATTTTGCAGGTGTAGGTGCGTAGCTCAAAATTTTAGGGCGAAATTTTTATTTGAATCTATGCAGTATATACTATGCCCGATATAAAATAAAATGAGATTTAAACACACAACAACCATTAAGTTAAAATTTTTTCTTGTTGGGAAGCCGAAATTTTGTAAATTAAATTCTTTGTGAATTTCCTGATTACGTGAATTTCTGACTTTCTTTTTTTTTTCAATTGCTTTTAACTCGTGGAATATTTAAATTCGTTACTAAATATATTTGGCAGTTTTATTTGTTCCAGCAATTTAAAATTTCAAAAATTTTAATTCTTTTGAATTTTTCTTGTTCCTTTATTTTTTTTTGGTATTTTTCAATACCAATTTTTTTTTAATTATCCGATTTCTCATTATTTCACAAAACATGTAACAACACAAACCTTTCGAAACTTTTTCATTATAATAGCAATATTATATAATATATTATTCTTATACTATATAACTAGCTTATTTAAGACATGATACTACGAGTATAAGTGTTTAAAAAAGGAATTGATATTGTGAGAAATTTATTTTATATCATGAAAGAATAAGTTTTTTTTATACATATGCAGGAATAGTAGAGCAAGGACGAAGCTCCAAGAAAATCTCTTTCATATTACTATTAATCTAAAATGAAATTGAGAGAAAAATAAAAGGTGCCATTTTTGAGAAAACTTGTTTCCTAGTTTTATATTAAATCGTTTAAAGATTGAAATGTATACTTCCTCTAGGAATGATATAATCTGTACGAGATTATTAAATTCAATTTTGATTTGATTTGTATCGTGTAATCATTTTACAAATAATAAAAAACCGAAAGCAATTCCTACAGGATATTTCCACTTTGATATCGCTGGTTCATTTCGTGTTTTCCATATTTTCAATCACCTACGTCTGACTGAAATACGCTACATCTACTGAACGGTTAATGCACCTCAGTGAGTTATCTGAAATAAAACCAAGTTTTCTTACTATGTAGTAAAGGTGGAACTAGAAGCTTTTTCGTATCAACTACGACAAAGTAAGTTATTCCAATCCAGTGGTTATATCTGCCATTCGAAGACTAGTGACTGCTGCCAGAAAATCGCTAAAGGAACTGGCTCGATCTTTTTTAAACTTTTTTTATATGCAACTTGAATAGTCTCCCTGATTTTCAAAAATCGTTTAGCATTCACCGATAAACGATCGATTAGCGATAGCAACTGATATATGATATAACTTTCTACTCTCCTCATAAACCTCTACTTAACCAAAAACTATTTGGGCTCTTAGTTATCCATTTTAGATTTAAAATCTTTTTTAGTTCTAGCAACAAATTTAAGCTGAGTCGAAAAAAGAATTTAATGTTTGTTAAGATTGAAATACTTTTAAATCCAATTTAAAAGTATACTACCGACGGATAGTATACGACTACTATACGGTTCACCTATACAAAATTAGTCTTCACTTTGGAAAGGGATCATGCCGTTTAGCATACAGATAACATTTTTTTGTTTGATTTTTCGAACAATGTTTATATTTTGCGTTAAATAAGCCTTATTTTTTAGTAATTTGGCTTTTTGGGTAATGAATTATCACACAAGAAAAATAATAATAAAACTCCGATGTTCAGGAATTTTGTACTTCAACTTTAACTCTTGGCAGAAGCCGGGAAAATCAATCTATTAAATTGATCATAGAAACGATCTTGATGGTTTTGCTTTTCATTTAAATCATTAAAGATAGAAAAATCTTTACTCTTGAGCAAAAAAAAATCCTTAAAAATAGGAATTTTATTTTTGTCTTTTTCAAATGATGATTTAATACCCACAAGGCCAAACTGTTTTAACTAAAACTCATTTAACTGAAAATTTAATAATCTTTTGATTGGTTTTTTATTGATATTTTTTTCATATTCTGGACAGTGCTATTACCTTTTAAAATCGAGACTAATTTTAAATACGTCACCAGTTTAGTAGTTTAATAATATTTACCGATAGTGTAATTTGATTAGAAAGTACAGATTCAATCAGAAAGTTTAATTTATCTTTTACGTCCGGTGAATTTTGTTTTCTAAGGAAAAAGGGCCACCCACAAACTACATCACACAATTGGAAAAACTTTCTCTACTCCTACCCTTCTTCTTCACAGAACATCGCACAAAGCTTGAACCTTTTCAAGAAAAAATTTTTTCTTTGATTTAATTCAATGAACGCCTGAAATTAAACACAAAACAGGAGAAATATAGCGATTTTTCGTTTCAATAGGGGTCTCATAGGTTAAAACATTCTTCTGAATAAAATTAATGTATGGGTACCATATTAAATTAAATAGAAATCGCTACAAAATTAATAAGTTTTTAATCAAGTAGTTGAATCTAAATCTAGAAAAATAATTTTTTAGCCAAATGTTCAGATTTTGAAACAAAGAGGATTAAACTTCAATCACAAACAGTCGCATTTTTAAACAGTTAAACCTTCAAACCAGAAAGAGGAACTTTATGCAAGATAGTTGGATTTTTAACCAAGAAATATAAATTTTTTAACAAGAACTTTTTTAGCCAAAAGCACGAATTTTAGATTTATATTAACGAATTAATTTCTTATCTGAAAAGATAATCTAGTAAAAAAAAGTTAAATTTTCGAAAAAATATGACATTTCAACAAAATAGTTAAATTCATAACAAAATAAGTAAATCTTCAACAACGGAGTTCAAATTTCAACCGTATAGCTAAATTTTAACCAAGAAAAATCAATCCTAATTAAAAAAATTTTGTTCGTTGAATTTTCAACTAAAAACGATCAGTATTAAAATGAAGAGAATATTTTTTCTTCACGCTAATTCATGCATAAATATTGTTCTGCTTTCAATTTAAAATAACACATTTTTAATTCATTGTAGCAACCCTTTTTTTACACTTTAAATGAATTTTAGCGCTCTTTATTGTTTACAAAACTATCATTAAAGAATGTTCATATAAACGCTCAGAACTTCAAGCACATTTAAAAGAATGAACTTTCAGCGTGAAATAGTTAGAATTTATTATCAGGTTCTAATTGTTCAGCTCGCACTTATGAGAAAAAAAAAGTGTAAGTTTCTTGAAAATGGGGGAAAAAAGAAAAATTCTTAAAAAAAAGGAAAAAGAAGGAAACAGAAATTTAAAAAAATTTTCATTCACATTTATATTTTCGATGTGTATTGCCAAATTCTGCGTCAACTTTTCTCTCTGCGTCTCAAAACCTGTTACCCACATCCACCTCTTTTGGCAGTGCGGCGTAATTTTGGAACAACCTTAAATATTATTTTAAAGAGATGGAATGAAATTCAATACAGCTTATATAAACATTTATACAGGGTTTCAAATTCATTTTAAAGTCTGCGATATGTGATATTTTCTTTCGATTAGGGTTGAATTTAATTTAGATTCAAGGCCATTTCAACTTGTAAGAACAATCTACCGCGCACTTATACGTCTATATATTGAGATCTAATACCCTTCGTAACTTTCACATGTTAAAGTTTGAATTGATTCTGTAACTTCGTTTTCCTCTTAGTTGTTGCAAACTCGAGAATCGGTAATCGGATTTACCAACTTATTTTAATCCGAAAACACTAACATGAAGGAATTATTTTCTTACGGGCGTTGGTTAAATCCGGCTTGGGATTTTTTTTTATAGTAATCCCGGTAAGAAGGCTTGCATTCAGAGGCATTAGAAATTTCTATACCTTATATTTCGGTTTCTGTGCTTCTTTTTTAAGTCACAGATTAGACAGCGAGAATATTTTAAGTCCATTTCCTTTTAAATTCGATGGGTGCTGTAAAACGTAACCTAAAATATATTAAAAATACTATTTTCGTTTAATGTATTAGAAGAATGTTCAGAAGCATAAAATTTCAAAATCTTGTGGGATTGTACCTGACAATACATAACTTTATTGCAAAACTGTCGCTTTATTGAAACGTGATCAATAAAAAAAAAAAAAATCATGATCAACAAATTTAAAAAACTACTTTTCACCACAGCTACCTGTGTAGCAATCAATCTTGGCATAAAAAAAGAAATAATACTGCGTTTTTTAAGTGCTTCTAACCTCATTATCATTCAAAAAAAAATAAGTAAGAATAGTGTAATGTGCAAATTTAGAAGGGATTGAAAACGTTTTATTCTGTGGTTGATTTGGGGTATCCAAAAGTATTCGAAAAAATACTGTCGCCACTGGGTACAGAAAGAAATTCGGATTGAGAGATAACTTCCCCTGATATGGGGATTTAAAACGTGAGGACAAAAATGGCATTGAAAAGACTTTATTAAAAATCACATCACAATTTAAGAGGAAATTTTCGAATACTTTCCAATGCAAGCCTGCTCACTAGGTACGGTACTGTCCCAATATACGTTTTTTCGCCGCATATTTGAAAACGAATGAAAAAAAAACTTACTAAACATCCGGGTTTTTTAGTGGTCCTTGGATCGGTACAATTTTCGAAGAAAAGCCCTAATGCTAAGGAAATTTATATTTTATTTAAAAAAATTCATTTTCCGAAAGGTTGAAATCTGTGGGTAGCAGAGGCCAGCATTTGAACGGTGAAAATCGGTTGCAAATTTATTTTTTAAGCACAAATCTGACATCGAAGAATTATTCTCGGGTGTCTCTTCAGTTCCCAAGACTCACAATTTAATAATGGTGAACCTGAATTTCGCATAATACGTCGCAAAGCGCAGCAAAAACTAAAGAAAATGGATAGATTCTGTGTGTGTGAAGACCATGAGACTGTAATTGTAGGCAGCCGAAAAGCTGTGCGGTGTGCAGGCTGTGACACTGCCTCTGTGGACAACACGCTTACGACGACAATACCGAATCTGTTAAAAAATTTCAAGTTGAATTCATCCAACAACATTAATCAATAATTATAATCCTATTTAAAAAACAGGTGTCAAGACTGTCAAGAGTTTATCGAAAATCTCGCACTCGTTGTTTTTGAATACCTCATTAGATGCAAACTGCAAGAATATGTTTTCAAGTGGGTGTCCTCAGTTTAATCTTTTAAATTATCTTGAATTTTGAAAATCACAATTCTAAATGAGAAATTCTAATTCTAAAAATTTATTTTTAAAAGAGAACATTTAAATTGTAAATGATTCTTTGATAATAATAATAATCTAAACAGTATTGATGAAAGAGAAAATTTAAATTTTTATGAATTTTCAATAGTGGAAAATAATTCTGTTCTCAAAAACTTCTTAACAGTTTATATCTTGTAAATTTTTTTACACATTCAAAAAAATTATAGAAATTCAATTTTGAAAAAAAACTTAGAATATCTTAGTTTACAATATCTATAGAATGTAGGTAACGATAAAAGAAGTTGTCGGTACTGATAACCAAAAATTTACAGGCGTCGACAAACTTCAACCAAAATATAGATTTTTAAAGATTCTAAAGTAAAACATTAAAGCTGTTTAAGCATTTTTAAGGTTTTAAGGTTATAACATTTTTTCTTTAGATTCCAGGGAAAATGTCAATTAATTTTGTTCTAAAATTAATTATAAGAAAATATATGAGAACATTGCAAAATATTCCAAATAATTTCCTAAAATTTCAAAAAAGAATGTTGAATATTTCTAAGCAAAAATTTTTTAATTTAGCAAGATTACAAAATTTTAGAAAAAAAATAGAATAAGTTTAAATAATATCTAGATGTTCTAAGAGAATACAAAAATAATTTCACTGAAAACAAAATCGAAATTTTTGAAGATTTCAAACAAAATATTCAGAAGCTTTTGAAGGATTTTGAAAAGTTTCAAGAGAATAAATAATGTTATAAAAATTTCTCGGAATTTTATTTGTTTGTTTACAAAACTTATTTGATGAAAAAATTCAATTAGATTGCCAAAATTATCAAAAAAATTTAAAGGCAATTTTTTTTATTTTGCCAAATTTTTTCAAAATATAAGGAAAAATTCAAATTATTGTAAAAGATATTAAGAAGCTTTTGAAAAATTTCAAAAAAACTTGAAAACAGAACGAACATTTTTTAGGATTTTGAAATAAGATTTTGAAGTTGTTTATTTTTTTAAATATTTTAAGATAATAAAAAAAAAACTGTCTTAACATTCTTAGAAATATTTAAAGTAGTTTTTTATTTTTTTAAATTAATGTTAGAGAATATTTAAAAATATTATAAAAAATCACAAAAGATGTCTAAAAATTCTCGAAAATAATTTTCAAAGATTTTAAACCAATTTGGGGTGTAGTCAGAGTCAGCTAGAGAAATATTTATTTATAAATTTTTGGAATTTAAAAAAAAATTACAACAATTTTAAAACTTTGAAAGATTTCCGAATATTTGAAAAAAAATCCTCAAATTTTTCTAAAGCCTAAAGAAGTCTTGAATATCTTACAAAGTACTGAATTTTTTTTCTGAAGTTTTATCAAATCCTATAACGTAAAAAAATTGTTAGGAATATTCTATATACTTTTTAGACATATCTAAAATCTCTAAATATCTTTTTGAATTCTCTCGAGAAACCAAGGAAAATGATATTTATATAACCCTGAAGCAAATTAACAAAGAAAATTAAAGAATAAGTAATCATTCGCAATTTGTATTCTGTATTAAAAATTATTTTTACTTTAAGTTACAATTTACCAAAAAAATTCTTTTATTCTGAAACACAGGCTCATATTTTTATAATATAACTACAAGCTAATATTTATATAAAAATGTGCCTCTTTTTTGCAGAAGTTTAACATTTTATTTGATTCAAATTGCAAATGTTTGGTTTAAAATTAAAATCTTTTTGGACAGAAATATGAACTATTACATTTTTTGCAAATAATTTATTTTTTTTTTTATTTAAAAGTACCACAACTTAGTTAAAAGTTGAACCACCTTACCAAACAGTCCTTTTTTCGGTTAAAGATGAATTTATTCAGTTAAGAATTTGTCTATTGTTGGTAGAATATAAATCTGATTGACCTAAAATTGACGCATTTGGTTGAAAGTTTAAATATTCGGTAGAAGATAAACTTTTTTGTAGAAATTTCGATTTGTCGTCTGAAATTTAAAAAAATATTATTTAATTTTCTTAAAAATCCCAAAAAATTATATTTATACCTCAAAAATAAATAAACAAGAAACCTTAACAATAAATAGCTATTCGAAATTTTTACGTTGCATCAAAAATTATTTTTTCTCTGAGATCTAAAAACTGCAACGGGCGTTCTTTTATATCTTTTTTATTCTATAAATGCAGAAAGAACAAACGAAAAAAAAGTGACCCCTGGAAATACATGTTAGCTGTTATTGCATCTAAAGGCTCAAGTTGAGAATGATACAATTTAATGAGAAAACTAATTGAAAATATGATGCAAATTGAGAAACATTTGTTCTTTTTAATATTCTTGCACTTCCCCCCTCTCAAAAAACAGAATTCTTATATAAAACCATAAACTTTTAAATAAGACTTAAAATTTCTTAAAGTTTTGATTTGCGTTTATTATTTTTACTGAAAATGAGCATTTTCAAGCAAAAATCGTTAAGATTCCAACTATCTAACAATTTTAAGTTTTGTTAACTTTTTACATAAAAAATTGTCAGTTGTAATAAAATATTAAGAGATTTTAAAGGTTAAAAGCATTTCAATAATTCACTTATAGAACTGGTGCTAGTATAGCGGAAATTTTCATGACTCAAATGAGTTGGAAATAGGCTAGGTGTACGGAAAATTTCGTAATACTAGACCGTACGAAAATTAAAAAGGTTTTTGTATCAGACAAGTCTCTTCTAAAAATCCGTTTGTTTTAAAGTAAAAGGGCAAACAGTTCAAACTGTAAATATGTTTACGTGAAGTAAACAAAAAATAAAACTTTGAACTCACTGTTATACGGTACGCTGCATCTCAAATTGCTAAATTGTTCTTCATTGTGAGAACCTAGTTCACATCCAACTTGCAAAACACAGTCAATAGCTTTAACGGTTTGCTTCAGTTACTTTTTATAAGTTTAATTAGAATGTTCAATTCGGTTTGAGATTCGGTTAAAAATTCTCGAAGAAATAAAATGTAAATATTAATTCATGATTTACAATGATGAGGAACTTGAATATTCTTCAAATTCATAAATTTTCAATTAAGCACGAAAGAGTTATTTTACAACGTAAGAGGTAAATCTTTAACCAAAAGGAATCAAGTTTTCACAGAATTTTCAATTAAAAAAAAATTAACATAAACTCCAGTATATCAAAAACTTCTTGACTTTTTTGGGGTTTCCTTGACATTTCTCGACTTTTTTCAACTTTCCGGAATCCCCTGACCTGTAACAAACCCTTCGAGATCTTCAAGGGAGAGTTAAGACACTTGGCGCTGCAATTCCGATTGTTACCGCTGTCCCGGAACTAGTTGAATTTGTATTGATTTTGTTTGGCTTGATTTGCCGCGATTTTCAAATCTTAATTTCAAGTGCAAGAGCACTTAATACAGAATGGAGACAATACTCTTCACAAGAAACATTATAAATTATTGGGTATTTGATAATATTTACTTCGAAACAGATATATTCAAAAGTTTTTCTAAACAAAAGAATTAGTAAGGAATAACACTGTTTCATTTTTTTTGCGCTCCATGAAAATATCACAGTTCCGGAACCGCGTCGACTATTGGAGGGGGGTATGTGTCTCAACTCTCCCAAGAGGATCCCTAGCAGCCCTGTGTCACATTCTCCTAATTTGAAACCAATCAGGTTTTTGAAAACAATGTATGATATCGTGACCAGAATAATATTAGAAAAGGATTCCTTTTTTCTTAAATTATCGTTTGCTATGCTTTGCAATTATCTAAAATATCATGTGACATTTGATATTTCAGTTACCTTTCTATTTGAACTCGTGAAATTTGAATGGTTTAGTCCAAGAGAGAAAACTATCAGATCGTGAATAAAAAAGAGAATGAAATTAAACTTGATGGCGAGTGTTTTTGCCATATCGGCATGCTTCAATGACAAGACCCTGCCTCATGGCGGATAAATGAAGCACACAATACCGCAAGAGAATAGTGGGGTCTTTTAATACTATTGAAAGGAAAAAGAGAACAATAGAATGCCTTGCGGGATTCTGGGTAGAGTCTAGGATTGGATTACGAAACGGAAAACGTATAACTTTATTCGTTATATATAACATGAAATCACGAACTAAGATCTGCG
>JAUELO010000085.1:3263647-3276710 GCA_032357855.1 Amphibolips quercusostensackenii | reverse complement strand
TGCTTTACTATTTTCCCCTTTTTTTCGACGTCTCGCACTCGCCGAACGGTGGGTCAAAACAAAATGTTTTCCATTGATTAGATTTTGCGAGCGATTTAGCCTCATGTCGAAAAAAGGCTGAAGGTCGCAGAATCAGAAAAGTTTCAAGGCAATCAAAGTGAAAAATAGTTCGAGATTTCATGAGAGGCTTTTAGGAATTTAGGTTACGTTTAGAGCTACGAGGATAAATTGTTGGATTGTACCAGGATAAAAAAGGAAAGAGTTACTAAAAAGCGTATTGCTGGAGCTGCATTTTATTTTCAATAATTCAAACACAGATAATGTAATACGTTAGGAGCTCAGCAACTGAATTTACAAGCTTTTAAAGTTTTGGATATAACGAATTTTTAATTGTTAACATCCAAGTAGTAAAATACCATTCAAGCTTGAAATTTTTTATAATTAACAGTTTTCAATTCCATCCTATCTGAAAAGAATTAAAAATAGTTTGAAAAGACTTCTATTACATTACTCTAAGCACAAACAAAGTAGATAGCTCTGAAAAAGAGGGTTGCAAGAATAATATAACAATAATAACGTGACTGAAAACAAAGCGAAACAAATTTTCATATTCGAAGCATTGCAGTACAGAAATATATAACCAACAAAATTGTAAGTTTTCAGAAAAGCGAAATAACATTCTGTAAAATTAAAATCACCATCCGAAGATTAAACAAAAGTTCACACCTGAGCTGAAGTGCTTTTGAATTAGGACCAAAAAAGTAAAATAAATATGCTTCAAGAAATGGAATGTGAAACTTTACAATCTCAAAGTAACAAGATACTTAAATCGGAACAGGATTGGTTGCAAATCACGATAAAAAGTGCAATTTCCAGTTTGAGCAAAAAATAAGAACTTACTTCCGAGATATTGAGTTTCGCTGAAAACTCTATAAAAAGAAAAAAGGTATGTTTCCTGATATATAAACGATGATAATTTTAAGAATGATCGTTTCTGATCGCAAAAAAAGTAAAGTAAAAAAAAACCTCACATAATTGGTTTTTTGTCGAATATCACTTTTAGGAACAGAAATTTAGTCAGAAAAGGTTTAAAAAAGGTAAGAGGTTAGTCAATTTAAAAAAATTAAGAAGATGAAAGACCAGTACAAAGATTCCGTTATCTTGTTTGGAATTGCACATCTTTTCATTACTGTATTAAAAATAAGATTCCGAAAAAATATTTTTAATACAACATGTATTTGATTTTTTAAGAATTTGTAATGCAAAAAGCCCATTTTCTGCAAAAATGTTGATTTTCTAGTTATGTACTGCAGCCTTTTATTTACTTCTTACGTTTTTATTTTAAGTCTTCTTAATATTATTATTTTATTATTGTAGCCTTCCTTTCAGAATAAATTATTTTGTTTCTTTATAGTATAGGTAAAGTAATAAAAGATTGGTTTTTGATAAGTTATTATTTTTTATTCCAATGTCTTGTAAAATTATTCTAAATTATTACATTTTTTGAACTAAAGTTCGATAGAATGTCATATTGTCATTAGAAATACATAAAGTTATTTTGTACCTTAAATTTGAAATTGTGAAAAATAAATTCACCAATAATCCTTTTCATATGAAAAATCACCATAAATCTTATACAAATTGAGAAATAGTTGTGCATTTCAATTCAAATTATCTAGTAGATTATTTTATATATTATACATGTTTTATGTTAGTGCTTTTCACTGAAAAATAATTTAAAAAAAAATAATAATTTTATTACAAAGTCTTTAAGTTTCGCAAAAGACTTAAAATTAGGAAAAATTGTGGGTTGTGTTAGTTTTTTTTTTCACTGGAGATCAGAATTTTGAAATAAAAATCATCATCAACATTTACCGTTTTCTACAATTTTTAGTTATTTTAGCGTTTTACGTTAGAAATATATTTTTTCAATCATAAATTATTAAATTTCAATTAAAAACCTTAATCAACAAACTACGTTTTGCGATATTATTAACAATTTTTACTGTGTAGTGTTTTTCAACCAAAAATCATTAGATTTTAAGGGTTTATTATTTTCAAACAATTTTAGGTTATGTAAGCTTTTCAAACAAAAATGGGTATTTGAAACAAAAATCATTAAAATTTGAACAAGTTTTGAATTCTGTTAACAACTTTGAATTATGTTAGTGTTTTTTGTCGAAAATTTGTATTTTCGATAAAAAAGGATGCAAATAATTTAAGAATTGTAGGTTATGTAGGCGCTATAAGCCCTACATTGCTATATTTACAAACAAAAGTTAAATTAAAACAAAAATAATTATAGTCTAAACAAGATTTTTAATTTTTGAAGCGCATCATATTATGTTAACTTTTTCCATAGGAAATGGGTTATTTGAACAAAAAGCATTAAATTTGAAAAAATACTTACAATTTTGAACAATTATCTGTTATATGAGCATTTTTTGTGGTAAGCTATTTGTATTTCTGATTAAAATATAAATGATTTTTTAGAATAGTTACAATTTTCCAACAACTTTAGATTTTATTGGTGTGTAATCTGAAATTGGAATTTTAAAAAATCATTGGATGTAAATACAATGCTTTTATTTAAATTAATAAAATTTATTAAGCTGCGCAATTACTGATTTTAAATTTCAAACAAGATTTATAATTTTTTCAACTTTATGTTACGTTAGCGTTTTACATCAAAAATTAGTATATTGAAACAAAAAAAATTGTAATTAAACAAGAGAAAAAATATTCCAATAATTTTGGATTATTTTAGTTTTTCTTTTGAAACTATTGGTATTTCTCATAATAAATTATTAGGTGTCAATAAATATTTACAATTTTTCAGGAACTTTAGGTCATTTTAATATCTTTGTCGGAAATTGGTTGTTTTAAACAAAAAATAAGTCTTAAAAGAAGATTCAAAATCCTAACAAATTTGTTGCAATGTTAGTTTAGCGTTTTTTATTTGAAATTTCTATTGTTGCTTAAAATAATTATATTTAAAGGGCTATTTACGGTATAAAAATAATACTATCTTCTGTTCGTATTTTTCGTCGGAAATCGGTATTTTTGGTCAAAAATACAATTTTAATTTAAAAGCAAAAAATGAGATAACACCTTTTCGAATCAATGTGAAATCGTTAACTAAATCAAAAAAGTAAAGATTTTCACCAATCAGCAGTGAAATCCCTCTGTTTCAAATTTAGAAAGTCGATTATACTATATATCTATAGAGAACATATTTTTCACTTATTAAATTCAACTTTAAAAATTGACGTTAATCTAGATATATTTAATTATCTTCTTCATGATTCAATTTATATGTCAAATAAAAGTTAAGTTTCAATATTTATATATACTTTCAGAAACATTTTACAGCAAAACTTTTGAAATAAGGTTAACGTGTCATGAACCAGAAAGGTCATAAAACTGAACGACCGGAAAGGCAATCACAGAACACTTCTTGGAAAACTAAAGCTAAAAAGCAAAAGGAAACCATATGTGACCTTTTTATGTTTGACGGCAAATGATTTTTAAAATTTAATTAAAAAACTAATAAATCATATGCTCTTTTGCAACGTCATATTTTAAAATTTTTATTCAATATTTTTGCCTTTATTCGTAATACTATGAAGCAAGTTTAAACCAGGACTCATAATATAATTTTTGGTATAAATTTAATGGTAAACCAGAGAAAAAATCGAATCTTTTTGAATTAATTCAAATTTTTCGTTAGATATTTTTAGCCAAAAAGGTGGGGTTTCTGTCAAAATGAAGTTTTTGTATTTTCAGGAAATTTGTCGTTCTTTTATACGTATATTAGAAGAATATTATTGGAGAGTCAGGTTTTACAATGATTAAAAAAATCAACTGCTTCAGCAAGGTAATATAAAGTATTTGCAATTGTTCCAAAAATTATTTTTCAACGCACATCTATTTTAATGATTTATGTCTCATTTAATATTAATACAGACATTTTTTTACCACAGTATCGATAGGGGCTTTCTTGACACTCTGATTAATTATTAACATTGTTAAATAAAATCAACTTGAAAAAATAAATATTCAAAACAAATTAGCCTTTTTTCGAATCTAGGGTTATATTTTTCATCTAAAAAATCTTCGGTTTTTTCCTTTCAATAGCATTGGGTTAAAAAACGGTTACATTACTATTTATTCATAAAATAAGCATTAGGTTGGTTTTGTGCAGACAATATTTAAAAATTAAATAATATAAATTATACAGTTATAAATTCGTAGCCTAAAAACATTGGGCAATGTGAGATTGGAAACCACCAAGGCTAGACAAGTTAAAAAGAAATGCCGTGAAAAGTTAATAATACTAAAATAGCATTAAAAAACTGTATATTTATAATTATTTTTACCCGGTCAACAATATTATCATCAAAAAATTATACATATTTGAGAAATGCGCATTTAAAACTGTTATTTTAGTTCAAAATTATAAAAGTTTTCAGGATGACAAAAATGGTTTTCAGAAGGTATCTAGTATACCATATAGTATCAATTTATATTTAAAGTGATTATATGGATTCTAAGAAACAAAAAAATCATATTGCCTTAAATATAAATCTAAAATTGTTAAAAATTATATGATTTCTGATGGGAAACTTAGAAAATTAATAAAGTTAAACTGGATGGGTTAAAGATTAAAAAATTACAAACTTTGTTCAAAATTGAAGTATTCTTAAATTAGGATCCTAAAACCATAAAAGCTTAATTGTGTACAAAACGAATAAATGAATTCAAAGGTTATTATTATTTTTTGTAATCAATGCTACGCGCGCTTATTGCACGCATTTGATTTTAATTTTCTAGTTATCAATTAAAAATGCATGATTCAAGTTAAAGTATTATAAAATATAATTGGTAATTATTATTTAAAGTTAATACTGAAACAGCTACATCGGTTTTTATATAATTTTAATTTTTATTTTGATTGGCTTGCAGTAATCTATGACCTTTACATAAATATACGATTTTATTCTATCAGGAATTAGAAGAAAAGAAAATTTTGAATATTTGTTTGAAAGAGTCTATCTTGAAGAGTCGCAATTGAAACTTCTTTAAGTCCTAATGTATATAATTTAAAATAATAAAATTCTAAATGTTTTTCAAAACATTTAAATTTGGAAGATTCACAGTGTGAAACTATCTAATATCAAACTGAAAACTTGCATAATTGTTAATTGTGAATTGACAAAATTACAAACTACTTCAACTTCAAAGATAATTAATTTAAAGTTCGTAGGGTAAGTATAATATTAGTATAAGTTCAATATTTATAAAAATTCTGAAATTTGGATGAATTTAAAATTTAGAAGTCAAGTTTTCCATTTTAAATCTTTCAAATTAAAGAAGTTTCGAATGCAAAAAATCGAAATTACAGAATGTTTAATTTTAAATCTTTTCAACCCAAGGATGAATTTGTAACAGAAGAGTTGAGTTTTTAAGTTGAAAAATTGAATAAATTATTTAAAAGTTGGTTTTTGAAGCTGAAAAGATAAATTTTTAAGCAGAGAGTTAAATTTAAAAAAAACTGAACCTTTGCATGTAAAACCAAAAAGTTGAGAGCTTTGAAACAAACGAGATGGACTTTTAATAAATTAGTTAAAATTTTTGCTAAATGGTTGATTTTTAACCTAGAAATATGAATTTTTGACCAATTCGTCAAAGTTTTAAACGAAAAAGAATAAAATTCAAACAAATAGGTATTTTTTAATTCGAAAAGTTAAATTTTAATTTTTAAAAGTTTAATTAATAACCCGAAAAGTTAAATTTTTAACAAAAAAGATCATTTATAATGACAAAGTATGAATTTCTAACCATACATATAGTTGCATTTGAAAATCAATAGTTGAAATTTAAATAAAAAGAGATTAATTTTAACCAAAAAAGCGAATAATTTAGAAGACCGATTAATTTAAAAAAAAAAAAGTTTATTTTCAACCGAAAAAAATGAATTTTCAATAAAAAAATATAAATTATCAATAAAGAAGTAGGCTTTTTTACAAAAAAGATGAACTTTCAATCCTAAAAAGACGAATTTTCAACCCTAAAAGACAATGCTCAACAAAACAGTTGAATTTTGTACAAAAACATATGAGTTTTTAAAAAAATAATTGAATTTTCAACATAGTGGTCGAATTTGTAAATAGAAGCGTTTAAAGATCAACCAGAAAAAGTTAAACCTTCAACCAAATAGTTGAATTTTCAAGATGAAAAAACGATTTGTTAAGAACACGGGTAAATTATCATCCCGAAAACTTGAATTTTTATAAAAAAGATAGTTTGAAGCAAAGTAAGATAGATTTTTAACCAAATAGTTGATTTCTTAACAATAATTATATTTATTTATATAACCAAACAATAGCATTTACAATCAAACAGTTTGAGTTTCAATTAAGAGAGATGAATTTCTAACAAAACAGTAAATTTTCAACCAAAAAAAGTAAAAACGAGAAAAGGAGAAATTTTTCGAAAACAGGGAAAAGAAGAGGAATTTAAAAAAAAAGAGGAAAGAAAAGAGAAATGGGGGAAAGATTATCAAGATGTTAAACGTTTTTGACTTAAGGGCTTGCAATTTTGAAAAAAATGAAAACATTAAATGTGAATTTACGAAATTAGGAATTGTTCAAATTCAAACGCTGCTAGTTAGAAATTTTCAGAGTATAAAGCTTCAATGAGAAATTATTTAATTTTTAATTTTTTCAATTAAAATGGTAAATTATTTTCGATTTTTGAATATGAATTTTAAAAGTTTCATTTTGATTAAAACTGAAACTAAGTGTATAGAACTTCTTGAAAAATGAAAAAAGGCGATTTGTCTAATTTTTATTTAAGAGGTCGCATTTTTTCAAAAAAATCGAAAAAATTTGAAAAAGTCGCGCGATCGGAGTTCCGTATACTCGAAAAGCTGAGTTTTGTTTGCACTTAAAATTGATTGAATTATTAATTTGAGAAGTTGATAGGCTAGTGTTGATAGGCAATTAATCGGGCTTACGAGTAGACCCGAACTCCACTGAAGTGGATTACGAATGATTTCTTAACGACCCAAGACAGCAGTAACAGTGTCTCTGGGCACTAGGCGATAATCTGTCTGACTAAACCTGCATTTGACCACTGGGTCGCGTCGCCGAACAGACTATTACTACTGCCTGACTATTGGTCCGTTACCACTGTCGATGGCTTATGACCTACATGTTCTAGACATTGTGATACAGAGTAGTCGATAAAATCGTCGACCACGCTCAATAATTGGGCTCTCAACTTTCATTACAGGATTTCAAACTTAAGTTTTTCAAATCCTTTACAAAGGATTTTATACTCATAATAACCACTCTGTTTTCTCAACTGTAAGATTACAAAATTTACCTACTTTGACGGAAAAGCAATTTAACAACTCAATCTCCTAGATAATTCTTTTACTAATAATTAGGTTTTTTTATGAAACAAAAAATCTCACCTTAAGCATCTGCGATGCAAAAACCTGGTTGAGTACAAATAAATAGGGTTGTGAAATCAAAAATGGCCGAGCAAAATAAAAAAATAAAATTATTCAAATTAATTGATTATGAGTTAGGCCCTTATATTTTTATTCTTATTTTATTATTAATTATTATTGTTCATTATTTATAAAAGACTGCATACTTTTTACCGTATTTTCTAGTTTTTCTCTTTTTTCTCCTTTTTCTTGATTTTACGCTTTAATGCGAAATGAATTAATAAAAATGAATAAAAAACTTTAACTATTTTTTGGTGAAAGTCAATTATTTTTAATTAAAAGGTCAACTATTATATTTTTGTTCTAAGATTCGTCTCTTTTGGTCATAAATTCGACTGTTTTTTTGAAAACTTGTCTTTCTGAATAGAAAATTGTTCCTTTTGCATTGAAGGTTCATCTATTGGTAGACAAGTCGTCTTCTATGGTTAAAAGTGAAATTTCTTCCATTGAAAAGTCTACTATAATATTTTTGGCTCACGATTTATCCCTTTTCGTTAAAAATTCTCCTTTTCGATTAAAATTTATTCAATTTAATTTAAAAAAATTCATTTTATCACTTGAAGATTAAACTATTTTGTTAAAAATATATTTTATTTTTGGTAGAGAAAAATTTTTTTAAATGAAAAAGTGAATGCTCTATTTTTGTTAGCAATTGATCGTTTCTAATTTAAAACTAAGAGTGTGCAGAATTAAAAAAAAATTTTTAATGCAAATATAGACACACTTGAACCACTTAATTTTTCGCAATAGAAAAAAATCTAACTGCTTATTAATCGGGCTTGATTTCCTTAGATTATTATAGTTTCAAAAATCAAAATTACTTTTTTTGCATTGAGCTTCAAAGATTCGACTTGACTTTTGATTCTATTTTTTTCCTAAAAATAAAAGAAATTCTGATTTTAAAAATTGTAATAATGCAAGAAAATCAAGCCCGTTTGATGTACAAATAGATTTGTTATATTAAAAAAAATCGAATCTTCTAGGTTCAGTTTTAGTTGAAAATTCAACTATTTGGATGAAATTTAAATTTTTCGTTTAAAATTCAACTGTTTGGTAGACGATTGATCTTTTTCCCTAAAAAATTTAGCTGTTTTGTTACAAATTCATTCTTTTGGGTTGAAAATTCTATTATTTTGGTAAAAAATTCAAATACTTGTTTAAAAATTAACTTTCAGGTAAAAAATTCATATTTTCGCATTGAATATTTAACTGCTTTGTAGAAAAATTGTTTTTTGTCATGAAAATTAATAATTTGGTTCATATTTTTGTCATCTTTAGGCTAAAAAAAATCTCTTTTCAATTAAAAATCTAACTCTTTTTTTAAATGTTGGCAATTTTGGTTTAAAAATTAAACTGTTTTGGTAAAAATTTGTTCTTTTTTTTATCAAAAATGCAACTTTTTGGTTGAAAATCAATCTGTTTTGTTTAAATATTTTGAAAACTAGTTTTTTAATAATTTATATTTTTTATATGGAAATTGAAATATTTGCTTCAAAATTAACCTTTTTTAGTTGTAAATTAAGCGATTTGGTTACAAATTCGTCACTTTTATTATGTCAAAAAAAACCTGAAAGATTTAGGGAATTTTCGATTAGCTGAAGATCAAGTTAATTTTATTATTTTCTTTGAAATCGAGGCACCGGATTGCAGAATTGCCTCTGCGCTCGGCCCGTCTCTGCCCAGTAGGCCGGAGAGAGTGGATGACCACTCAACGCCGCGATCGAAGGAAAAAATTAATTCACAACGCAATAATCAACTTGTCGTTCCTGTGTTAATGATTGACGAATAGAGCTAATTTTTGCGTAGAAATAATCCCTACGCTTGTGCGCCTTTCACAGTTACAGTTGCTTTGTATAATGGTTAATTTAACTTATTAATAACAATGAATAAACTAAACGCTAGAAAATTTCAATATTACCTTAAAATTGAACAAAATGATCAATTTCGGATCATTCTTTTTACATTTGGGATTAAAATATTAAACATCTAGATCAATAGGTTGATATTTGCGCTATTAATTTGTAGTTAAAAGCTTTCTTATATTATAAAACTTTTTATTCACAACATAAAAACGAAGAGTTTAATCCCAAGTGGAGTGAAATTTTGAAACTTCATATAATTTCATTTTATTCAAATAACACAACACTTAATTTAAAAAATCGCGTTTCAGATCAAGATTAACTTTTCAAAAACCAAGGAATACTTTAGAATGATTCAAAAGTGCTATTTTTTTCTGCGGCGGTCAAAAAATATCTGACTTATTATGTATTGTTGAGGAAAATGTTGATTTGTTTACATTGGTTCTTTCGCGCGTTTGTTTACACTTCGTTCTAGGAAACACAAAATTTGCAAACTCTATTTCATTTTCTTAGTGAGGTATGAAAGTCTATTTTTAATGATTATTTGAGTGCAGTGAATACAAAATTGAAGAAGTAAAGAAAAGTAAAAAAGATTTTATTTTATCTATATTTTTAAAGTTGTAATAAATGTATGTATTAGGATTGATAATAATGATCTATAATATAAAAGAAGTCACTTACCATGTATTAAAATAAAATAAATACTTTTCTGTAGAAATTTGCTTTTTACACATTCATTTTGTTATTCAATGTTCCTTTAAACTCTTCGTTTTTACGCTGTTAATTAAAATATTTTATAAAATAAGAAAGTTTCAACCACAAATTGATAGCCCAAATATCAACCAATTATACTCTCAAATGTATAAAGAATAAGCCGAAATTGATCATTTTGTTCAATTTTTAAGGTAATATTGGAATTTTCTAGCGTTTAGTTTATTCGTTGTTAATAATAATTTAATTAATAATTTTATCAAGCAACTGTATATGTGAGAAGCGCTCAAGCCTAGTGATTATTTCTACGCAAAGAATTAAATTGATTCGTCAATCAACAGAAAAACGACAAGTTGATTATTGCGTTGTGAATTTATTTTTCCCTCGATCGACGCGTTGAGTAGTCATCCCCTCTCTCCGGCCTACTGGGCTGAGACGAGCCAAGCGCAGAGGTAGTTCTGCAAACCGGTGCCTCAATTAAACAATTTTTTTTTAAATAAATTTTTTTGGTTAAAAATGAAAATATGTTGTTTAAAATTCGTCATGTTGCGTTTAAAACTTGGCTGTTTTGGTTAAAAATTCAACTATTAAGTTAAAAGTTGATTTTTTTTTTAAATTCATATTTTTGGATTGAAAATTTAACTGTTTTTTAGAAAGTTCATATTTTCAGCATAAAAATTTAACACTTAGGATAGTATCTTTTTATTTATTAACTAAAAAATCCTTTCTGGGCGAAAATTTAACTCGCTTGTTAGAAATACATATTTTTGTTTAAAAATTAGTTTCTTAGCATAAAAGATTAATCATAGTCAAAAACTCATTTCTTTGGTGTAGGTTTGATTAGTTTATTAACAAATAATTTCTTTAACTTAAAAAATGTAACTATTTTATTTTTTCGTAAAAATGTATCTTTTTTAGTCAAAAATGTATTTATTTTGTTGAATACTTGTATTTTTTTGTTTGAAAATTCAATTATGCTAGTAGAAAACGAATATTTTTGTCTTAAACAGTCAATTGTTATTTAGAATTTTTCTCTATATAAAAGTTAACAATTTTGTTGACTGTTTTGTAGAATATGCATCTTGTTGGTTTAAAAATTGGAACCTTTCGATGAATTTTTTTTTCTTTATTGACTTAAAAATCTTTTACGGTTGAAAATTCAAGGCAATTGGTAAAAATTTGTGTTTATGGTTGGAAAATTTATTTCTTATCACAAAAGATTTATTTTTTTTTGTAAAGACGTAACTGTTTGCTTGAAAGTTAATATATTTTGTTTGAAAATTCATGCATTTTGTTGAAAATTTGTCTTCTTTGTTAGGAAATGCACTTCTTGTTAAAAAATTCAACTATTTTCTCAAGAATTTATTTGTTCGTTGAAGATTAATCATTTAAGTAAAAAAACTCATTTGTTTGGTTTCCGGCATAACTTTTGTGTAAAAAAATTTTCTAAACTGAAAATTAATATTTTTTGGTCGAACAGTCAACTGTTTTACAGGAATTTCATTTTTTTGGCTTTCAGACTCACCAATTTTTCAAGAAATGAACTTTTCTGTTAAAAATGCATATTTCGCAGTTAAGAAATCGACTGTTTTGTAAAACAATTTGTTCTATTGGCTTGAAAATTCAACATTTTCGATTTTTTTTCTTTAGTGACTAAAAAGTCTTTCTATGTTGAAAATTCAACTTTCTTGTTGCACATTTAACTATTTTGTTAAACATTCACTTTTTTTGTTTAAAATTGAATTTCTTAATTCAAAATTAATGTTTTTCTGTTAAAACTTTGTCTATTTTATTAAAAATTCAATTTCTCTTAGTTGTAATATTTATAGTACGAAATTTTCTTTTGTGAGATATTTTAATCCCACCGCTTGCCCGTCTAACTGTCTCGCGTAATTTGTGTATGACCCCCTTATAAAATTATGTATGACTATTGTCAATAAAAGTGTACAAGGTAAATTTTTAAACAACCATTTTTTGCATTAACATTATTAATCTCCTAGGTGTAAGGTTGTTTTCGTATTTTGAGATATTTTTGGAATTTCAAAATTGGGATTTTATAGCAACTCTAAATCTAGTTCAATCCTATGCAATTTCACGTAATTCCGTGTAATCTAATGTGATCTCTTGTATATTGACCAACAAAATTTTTTACTGTTTGAACCTCTAATAAACTTGTGTAGAAACGTTTTTTTGGCAATATATGCTCTCACCCGCCTTCCCCCAAAAAAACCTAAATGAAAGTAAAACTATATCATCACTTAGAACAGAATTATAATTTAGCTGATTAAGGTACCTGTAATCAATCTAATTTCGTGTAATTGTATATAATCCTATATAATCTTGTTAATTATTATATATTATTATAATATTATATATATATATATTATAGCCCATGTAATCTCTTGCAATCTTACGTTGTCCTGTAATTTCGTACGTAAAAATCGAAGTAGTTAATTCCTTAGGACTAAAATATTTTTATAGAATTTAGTATAGAACGTTAAAAAAATTCCTTCACATTAAACAAGATATACAATAATTTCCACCATTCCTTTTTCCAGTAATAATCCGCGTTATTTTCTGTACTTTAGTGAATACCAGAAACTTCAGGGCCATTAATATCTCGGTGAAATTGACGCTGACGATGTTTCCTGTCCTAAGAATGCTCAAGCGTAGTTTTTTTCTTTTCTTCCTGGCGATTTCCCGACCGATTATGCCATATAATGCGACCTGTTTCCTGCAGTGGCTCTGCCGTGTCATGACGATAATCCAAACGGTAATACCTTTGTGGTAACTCGCCGTATATACTCGTTCGCACTTCTTTGCTTTAATGGTCAATATCTCATCTGGTTCAAGTAAAGTAAATGTTTCTCGAGGCTATCTTTACTCAAAAACATATCCTAGATACACCCTTTTCCTAGCAACGTACCAAGAAATTCAAGGCATGCTGTCGCCAGAAAGCAGGGTTTATACTAGA
>JAUELO010000085.1:3164032-3176157 GCA_032357855.1 Amphibolips quercusostensackenii | reverse complement strand
TTAGTGAAAAAAGTTTTTCTGCTTGAAACAGATGTTTCAAATATTAGAAATGAGCATAAATGCCTTACCGGTCAAAAAAGTTTATTAATATTATAGTTATATCGGTTTGCGTTAAATCAATGAATTATTTCCGTCATTGGATCAATTTTTAATTATGTTAATAAAAATAACTTATTATAAAGATCCGTTTTTTGAAATATTATGCAGTATTGTAGCTTCCTTACTCTTCAGTAAAATGTATCAATATTATAGATCAATTGATTTGTCTAGAATCAACACATCTTTTCTATTTTTACATCAACTTTAAATTATGAAATTAAGAGAATTTTCACTAGAAAAATCGATTTTTAATATAATATGAATAGCGATAACTTTCTTGCTCTTTTATAAAATGTATCAATATTTAGGTCAATCGATTCGCCTCGAACCAAGAAATATTTTTTCTTGCATCAATTTTGAATAATTTAATTGAAAAAAAAGTTGCTATAAAAAACCTTATTTTCAAATTTTATGCATTACCATAGCTTTCCTACTCTTTAATAAAATGTATCAATATGATAGGTCAATCAATTTGTCTTGAATCTACATATCTTTGCTATTCTCCTATCAACTTTAAATTATAAAAATGAGAAAATTTTTACTATGAAAGTTCAATTTTTAATATAATAAAAGTAGCGCTAACTTCCTTGCTCTTTAAAAATATGTATTAATATTCAGGTCAATAGATTCGTCTTGAACCAAGGAATCTTTTATGTTCCTTCATTAACTTTGAATTTTGTTAATAAAAAAACTTTAACCATAAAAAACCGTTTTTGAAAATATTATAAAGTGCTCGAAAAAAATGCAATAAATATTTTTAGAAATCCTAATGTCAGTTTCAAGATATTTGCGACAAAAATAAGCCCTCCAAATTACATTAATTTATCGAAAACCCTTTTTAAGTTATTGTTTTTACAAGAAAGGGTGACATCCTCACATACATCCAAATACACATATATATCCAAATACGCATCCACATAATTGCTTAGAACACTGTATTACACATTTTTTAATGTAGAAGCGTTTATTTAAGTAAATTTAAAATTTTTAAAAAACTTTATTGTTACAAAGCTTCCTTTAAAAGGAAGCAAAAATAACTTACTTAATCAATTGTTAATTGTTCGTCTAGAAAGGTTTTTTTCTTTTCCTGGGAAATTAGGTCGATTGGATTTCGCACTATTTAGCTTTCCCCACTTTCATCATGCAACAGCTTTTTTTAGGGGCGAGGGTTTGAAATGTGTCAAAAATTTAACAATTTTTCTGAAAATCCGTCCATTTGGATAGAAAACTCGTCCTCTTTGATTGAAAATCCACAAAGTTTAAATTGTTTAAAATCTAAAAATATTTGCATACATTTGAATACCAAATTTAAAGTCAATGAACCAAACAATTTTTTTCATTAAAATTGGTATAAAGACTCGAAAAAGTATGATTTTTTAAGAAAATTTAATTATTTCCAAAAGTGGACTTAGCAGTGTTTAGCCTTCCCTGTTTCAGTTTGTAAATGGTCTCTAAATCCGCTCTCATATCATATTTTCACGCATTCTTTGAAGCTTTTAAATGTTATTCTGAATAAACTAAATACAATTAGGTACTATGGTAAAAATTTCAAAATTATTCAATAAATGAATTGGTTTAACTTTGAAATATTAAAGCTTCTTCAATAATTGATCTAGAACATTTCAATTTTAAATATTTGAATTCCAATAATTTGTGGTTAGCTTGCAGATTGCAATTGTAAAATGTTTTTAAAGTCTAGTTTGATATTTGTTTTATCATAAAAATTAAGGATTGTAAACGATATAATGACAGGGCTTGATTCTTATACATCACTATTAAATTTTTCTATCTAAAAATATTTCGTTGTGAAAAATATTCTAAAATATCGTTTCAATCATATTTGCAAAAAACCTCCTTAATGAGAATAACCCATACCGATTATTAGTGAGATCGAAAGAAATAATTTTTCTGTGAACTTTTGATTCAATTAAAAAGTTGTTGGATTTAATTTCTGCAGTTATCACAAATGACAGATTAAGTAAAATTTCGAGTTGTCAGTTATCTATCCAGGTGGCTGAAGATTGAATTAGTTTGAGTGGCCGGGAAATGTTCATAATTAATTTTATCGCGACCCTTAACTTCTATTTCCTGCATCTTCGATTCGATAATTCTCATACCTGCGGCAAGCTTGAAAATTATGAATCTCCTTTCCTTTAATGGCCTCCTACCACTGAGGCAGAGTTCAGCGTTAATTCAAAGAGTGAATTGTGATAATGAGGATCTTTGGCTTTCTAACTAGATATCATCTGGGATGGTGTGAAAAAAAAATAATTGCACCAAAAGAAGTCGAGGGGACTTGAAAGCATATAAAAGCATAAAATTAACTAATTTTACGATAAATTGACCTGCTAAGTCATCTACCATCTTCAAAAATTATTTAAAAATACATCATTCAATCTCTACAATTTTGTACTAGATAATTGTCATTTTAATTATATATATTATTAACAGGCGTCGTACTCATGACAATATAGACTCTTTTTGTTAACAGTGCAACTATTTTACTGCTATTGAAAAAAGAGATGACACAAATGCTATAATTTTTTTAAGTGCTCGCTAATACAATTATTTGTTTCCTTTGTCTTGACACATATTTTAAAACTTCTTGACTGTTTAGCTAAGATAACATATCCGCGATCTCAAAAATTAAAATTTTAAGAAATTTTAGGAATTTTCCTTTCCAAAAAAATTTTAATAATATTTTAAAGGATTTGTAGGACCATAACTACGCGAATTGACAAGATCTACAATACAGAAACTTTAAATATTTAAAACATTTCAATGTATTTCAAATGATTAACAAGATTTTTGGGTATTATATAAGATTCTAAAAAACTTGAAGATTTAAAAGATATCAATGAGTTTTAAAGGGTATTAAAGGTATTTAAGAATCTCAAACAATTCCAAAGATTTTAGGAAATTTTAAGGAATTTCTACAGAAATTCAAAGAGTAAATGAAACGGAATAAAATTTTAACTGATTTCTTGTTATTTCTGCGGATTTTATGTGGTCTTAGATGATTTTTATGATTAAAACATTATTAAAGATATTAAATATTTGAAGATATTTCACGGGATCTTCAAAGCTTTTTACGGTTTGCATAATATTTAAGGAATTTAAAGGGGTATAGAGATTATTAAAGAATGAAGTTGATTGAAAAAGAGTTTTGACTGATTGTATTATTTTTTAAGGAATATCTCTGGATTAAAGAAAATTTCAAAAGATCACAAAATTTTTAAGAAATTTTAAATGATTTTGTTAGATTTATTTTAAAAGATTTCAAAGAATTTCAAACGTCTTTGTTTGATATAATGGGATTTTATAGGATTCCAGAGGATTTCTAAGAGTTCATAATTTTGTTGAGCAATTGTAAATATATTATAAAATTCATATTTCAAGATGCTATACAGAATTTTATTTAATAGGTATCTAAAAAGATTTTGAAGAATATAACTATATTTTTAAATTATGAAGGGTTTTTAAACCATCACATAGGATTGTAGAAAATGGAAAAACTGGTTTTAAAGAGGTAACGATATCAATGATAATAAAAAGATTTTAAGGGTAATAAACGGATTTTCAGAAGAACTTTAAGAAATAAACCGAATAAAATAAAATTTTACATGATTTTTACTGATTACACGAATTTTACATATTTAAAAGTATGTTACTAGAATCAAAGGATTCATAGAGTTTCAATGAAAAATAAAAGATTGCAAGGGATTTCTACCAATTTTATCGGATTTCATGGAAACTCAGAAGTTTATTCCAAAAGAGTTTGGAAAAGTTTAATGAGATTTCAAAATTTTTTTTAGAGATACAGAAAAGTTCAAAAGATTTAAAAGTTTCTAAGAAATTTAAATTATCTTGTAAGATATCAGAAGATTTAAAAGATTTCAAGATATAATATGATAATATATAATAATATAATAATATAATTCTTTGGGGATTCATAGAATTCCAAAAGAAGTTAAAAGATTCCATAATAACAATAAGGAATTTGTATAGATTTTAACGGATTTGATTTCTTTTTAGATTGTTTTCAGTATTTCAACAGAAATCAAAGGTTTTTAATGGATTTAAAAGCTTTTAATATTTACTTCTGAGGTTTACTTATTTTCCAATAAAAAATATGGATAGTGGTTCAGAAAAAGAATCTGTTTCCACATTTCTTTTTTTTTTATTGGAAGTTCGGACGTGACATTTTTATAGCTTTCAACCATATTTTTCACAACTCAAGTTTTATTTTGTATCGGATGATTTAAAAAGAAACTCAGTGTTGTAAATCCTAGAAAATACGGTTCTCTATACCAGATGGTAATAATTTCACATTTATTACTCTTTATAAGTGTTAAATCGAAAAAATTAAGTTTTCAAGCTCTTTCTCTTTCTGAAATGAATTCCAATCTTGGTGTATATCGTTGAAAGCATTTAGAAGAATATCAATTTTTGTTGCGTCCACAAGTAGTATTGTGTCATCTACATATCTAGCATAAAAAAGACATTGAAATTTAACCATTTATAAATGTTAATAAATTATATCTTTTATTTAACTGCATTTTCCATATCTTCCTTGACGATTTCAGCTGAAACAGGTAAGAGAACGGATCCTTTTGGTGTTCAACATTGTTGTTTATAATACATTTCATCAAATACAAAATTAATCGAACTAAAAACAAAATCAATTGCTTAATTGAATTACTTATATGGAATTTAAGTGTATTTTTAAAACTCTTCCACTCTTTTTTAATAGCAGCCTTTACTTTCTAAAATAAAATATTACGATACATTCCGATTATATCAAAAGAAGCTATAATGTCGTTTTATGGAATCGTAATTCCTTCAATGAGTTTGTGGAAAGCCGCACTATTTTTTACTGAATATTTCAAAGCTGTTATTGATTTTTTCATAATTTTTCTAGGTAATTTTTGTAATTTTCCATTCGTAGATCCTGCTATTGATATAATTAGTCCTAATAGATAATTAGCCTTATGAGCTTTAATTAGACATTATGTTATTATTTCCAAAAATACCTTCTTTATTTACAAAAGGATGTACCTGTTCATTGGGTTTTTCTAGAATTTGTATAATTTTTTCATTAGGACTATTAAGCTTTATGTGTCAGTCGCTAATGACTGAATTTAGAAGCGATATTTGAAATTTGTTTTTGGTTTCATGCAGTTTGGCTCAATCTTTTATATTAGTGAAGTTAAAATCTAATTTGTTTTGTGTATCGTAATTTTTTCGAAAAAACAACATGGTTTTTATATTAATTATTTGTTTATAAAAAAGAAAATTAGTGGTTTATTAGTGAGGCTTTTCGACGAATTATAATCCGAGCTCACACAGCAGTTTCTTTAACCACTATAAAAGGAGAATCCTTGTGAGATTTGCCGGATGTGCGCCGGGGGAGAGTTGATTAATCGATCTTAGCTCGTGTCGCGTCGATGTCACGGACTGGAGCTAAACTCTGTTTCTCACACTCTTTTTTGCTTTCTGCTTTTTCCAGGAGTGGAATGATTACAAGCTGAAGTGGAATCCGGACGACTATGGTGGAGTTGACACCCTTCACGTACCATCGGAACATATATGGCTGCCAGATATCGTTTTATATAACAAGTGAGTGTACGTCCTTCAATAATCGCCTATAGATAAGACTTGTCGTTAGGTGAATTTCCGAAAATTCTTGACGAGCCTTTAGAAAGTTTTAGTCTCTTTTCACATCAGAAAATCTATATAATTCTTTAAAAGGCTAATTTATTATAATGAAGTAAAATAGTATGTTTGTCCACACTGAAGCTTCTATGTTTCTGCTCACTTAACAGAAAAAAGTAACGTTTCATTTTAAACAAAAGAGGGTGGCAAAACTTTCTAAAATAAAATATAAAACAACAATTGGAACATTTTGAAAGCAAAAATACATTAAAAGCTATTTAATTGTTTTTATTTTGTCAATGATCATTACAGCGAACATTGCTAAAATTCAAATTCGATTTATAAAAAGATTAGCTGGTACAAAATTTAAACCCTAGTTTTTTTAGTGTATCGCGTGCTTTGTATCTTGATTTTTTTATTCATTTTTTTAATACTACCCAGTTTCATAGTTTATTAGTATAAGTCAGTTTGACATCTGGTAAAATTCTGTTTCCACTGAAAGTTGTTTCAATTAAACAAAAATTCTTCATTTTTGATTGGAATATTAAATTCTCGTCTTGTTAGATGGACATAATAATGATTTTCATCTGTCTTGAAGGTAATTTTATTCAGATGCAGATTTGAAAAAGTTCCTTAAAAACAAAACTTATTACAGCTGCAGTTACTATGTAAAACTAGTAACTCGTTGCATTTTCAGTAACTAATGTAATTTAAAGTTCTTTCAAATTTGCGTTTTTTTTATATGGAAACATATAATACATACAAGATTATAAGAATTTCAAAAAAAAAAAAACCTAAATCTACAAAATTTAATCAATTTTAATTTCAAATCTTCAGATTCAAACCATTTCAAAAAAGCATTGAAAATCGTGTCAATTTGAACCATAAACATGCTAAATTAATAAATTTTGAATTGTTATTCTTGAAAATTGAAGAATATTAATTTGCTAGTTTATGAAATTGAATACATTTTAATTCAAAATCTTCAAAATTAAACGATTCCAAAAATGCATTCAAAATTGCATAATTTTAAATCATAAACATTCTAAATAATTGAATCTTCCATTGTAAATCCTAAATATCGAAGAATTTTAAGTTGCTAATCTATGAAATTAATTAATTTTCAAGTTTAAATTTTCAAAATTTATTAGGTTTGAATTTTGAATTCTCAAAATTACACTCTTACAAAAAACCACTTAAAATAGCATCATTTTAAACTAAAAGCATTTTAAATAAATCTTTTATTGTAAATCTAAAAAATTATAAAATATCAACTTGTTGATCTATGAAATTGAATAAATTTCAATTTAAAATCTTTAAAGTTAAACTTTTCAAAAAAAAAACATTCAAAATTGCATCATTTTAGATTATAAACATTTTTAATAAATGAATCTTTAATAGTAAATCCTGAAAATTCAACATTTTTAACTTACCAATCTATGAAATTTATTAACTTTTTACTTTATATCTGCCAAATCGAAAAAAGATTTCATTATAAATCTTCAAAATCAAACAATTTTCAATTCTAAATCTTCAAAATTTAAGTATGTCACAAAAATAATGCAAAATTACATAAATATAAACAAAAAACATTCCAAATTATAAAGACTTTATTGTAAATCTCCAAAAATAAAAAATTTTTCAATTATAAATCTTTAAAATTAAACTATTTCAAACAAATTCTTCCAATTTGCATAATTTTAAACTATAAACATTCTAAATTAATGAATCTTTAGTTGTAAATGTTAAGAATAGAAAAATTTTTAATTGCAAATCTATAGAATTAAATACACTTCAAATTTAAATCTTCCAAATTGAATAAAGTTCTACTTTAAACCTTAAAAATCAAGCTAATTGAAAAAATCATTTAAAATTGTATTATTTCAAACTGTAACCATTCTAAATAATTCAATTTTTAATTGCAATTCTTGAAAATTTAAGAAATTTGAATTCGTTGAAACTTAGACATTTTCAAAAAAACATATTAAAAATTAAATTATTCTGACAAGAACGTTTAAAATAACGTACTTTGAAGATATGAATGTTAACAATTGAATAATATTGAATTCTTTGTTTTTCTAATGCAAGAATTTTCGATTTTTATTTGACGAAACTGTAAGCTTTTATATTAAAGACCTTTAAAATTGAGGAGATCTACATCATTTAAATTTAGCTTTAAAAAAAACGCAAGTTTTAAGTTTAACAATTAAAATTTCTCTAATTTCAATGACTTACATTTGAAATTTCTTTAAATTGGAAGATATAAATTTGGAGACTCGACTTTTCATTTGAAAAATTATTTAGACTTCATAATTTTTATTTATGCACCTTTAAAACTAATGAGTTTTAATTTTTATTCTACGAAATTTAACTAATAAGAAAACACCTTGAATATCGCATCATTTTAAATCATACACGTCTTCAATGACAATTTTTAAATTAAAATATTATATTATATATTATATTTTATATATTATATATTATATTTTACATAAGTTCTCCTGCGATACAAAAACATTTACCTTTAATTTAATTCTTGTAAAAAATGTTTCTAAAGAAGCAAAGAAATTGGTTCCATTCAGAAATTTTTAAATATGTTCAGAAAATATGTTTTTTTTTTCTGTTGATTGAGTTAAATGCACATTTAAAAAAAAAAAATATATATATATATATGCATGAAAGTCTGTTAAGGTCTGCGAAAATGGTCTTCGTTTCCGTAAAATTCTGAAAAAAATGACAAATGCATTTGATATCTCTCGAAATTTTTTTAAATTCCGTAGCAGATCTTGAAATGCTTGAGATTATCTCCGAAATTGAACTAAGTAATTTCTTTAAACTCTTGAAATCATGAAATCCCTTTAAATCTGTTGAAATACTTTTAAATCACTAAAAATCTTCAAAATCTATTTCAACCTCATTTATAGTAAACATTAATAATGTATTAAGTAAAAATGAAAAATATGACGCAAAAATTAGGGGGAGGCACAAAATTCTTACAAATGCTTACAGTATGAGTGAGGACATCTAAAATTTTTTAAAAATAATCCTCATTGAATGAATGACCGGTTTTGTACCTTAATTTAACTTTTATATAATCCTTTTTAGATAATAACAATCTGCTATATTTTTACTTGGATTTCTTAAAATTCTTGAATTACTGCAGACAAGCACAAATAATATTCACAGGAAAGTCTCTCTAGACTTTTAAAGAGCACGTACTTGTTGGTGCATTGTTTCAATTAGATTCTTCAATCAGGTCCTTTAATTAGGTCCTTCCTCCCTTGATTTTCTCATGAAAAGTTTTTGTCAAGCATTACGTGTCTGGAAATGAGAAGTTTTTTCTGATCAGATCCTTTCTTTAAAAGACAGGAGAGAAACACCTTAAAGCTGCTTTCGGTAGCTTCGTTAAGCGCCAATGGCTCATACCTGACCCATCCCAGCTCGCGTCAGTACCTCTCCGTCTTTTGCCTTTGACCTACCCTGGAGGCGACCTTCCTCAAAGCATTGGTGTTAGTATCAAGCAAACTAAACTTAACCTGCTCTACTAAGCCCCACTCGAGTGTACAACATTCAATTCTCGATTCTCATTCTGTCAAAGCTATGTTTCTCGCTACCTAGAATCACTGTGCTTCTCTACTCTCATTTTCCTTTTATTTCTACACTCCTTCTCTTTATCTTACCTCTTCACTCGACTCAGCAGCCTAGGGTTACGTTCGCATTCGCTGCTTCATACAGTATGTAAAATTTGCTAGAGCTGGTAACTGCCACTTGCAAGCGCCTCAGTTAAGGCTCATAGCTCACGTTTTTTGCTGTTCTTTCGTTTTTTTTTGTTCTTCACACCTTCTTCGGGGAAAAGTGCACCGACTTAAAGTGCATGGTATCTTACTATATACCTTTAGTGCCGACGGCCTAGTTGAGATGTTTTTAAGACAATCGAATTCTGGTGAAGCGAACTAAAGTGCAGAAGGCTCCCAAACAGAGTACACAGTTGGTGGCACTTGAGATAAGCGAAGAGCATCACGAGAAATAGAGCACTTAAATGCGGGTCTATAATTACTCAGACGTTCTGGTGAAGAAACCTCATGGATAAAAATGAATATTTACAACCAACATCTTGATATTTAAGGTTTAAATATTCCATTTTTAATGATAGGACATCCAGCTAGATATCTATGGTTAGTTTCTATGGATATTAAAAGATATATGCAAGTATGCGATGCAGAGCTTTCTTACCTCAAAGGTTTTCCTGGAGAGGAAAAAGAACTTTCATCAATTATTTTATTCTGTCCAAACAATTTACAGCATTATTTCTTGCTGTCACCAAAGTATTAATAATCATCATTTTCACACAAGTTTATGACACAAAACTTTTTATTTGTTATTGAAAATATTTATAACCCAAGAACAGGTGAAAAACTGATGACAGAGTTTACACTTACATTATTTTTTACAATCATATACATATTGACGCTTCAAATATATTGCACCTTAAATGTATATATTTCTCAAATTACAAAATTACAAAAGTTTTTTTTTTCACATTTTCCATTGAGTGTCCCAATATAAAAAAATAAGATTTTTTTTTGCAGCAGTATCAATCAAACATATATGTAGATAAAATAAAACTTTTTCAGTTTCCTCTCAAATTCTCCTATCGTTTAGCTTTCCCTAATTTCTTCTGGCATTTTATTATGTTTAGTATTACTTCCATAAATTAGGGTACTCTGACCTAGATCTGATTTATAATATTTTTTCTAAGTTCTTTTGCATACCTTTTTCTGTGATTATGTACATTTGTGCCTACTTCTAATTTCTTTTCTGTTTGTATGAGATTATTTGTAAGTCTATATACTAGTTTTGCTCTTTCTATATCTAGCAGCGCACAGGTATCTGGAACTTTGATTTTTTATATAAATCAATCGTAGAAGTATCGGAAGGTAATTTAAATAAATTTTTGATAACTTTATTTTGTAGTCTTGGAACTTTTTCTATAAATTGTTGAGAAGCTGATGCCAAGTGTGTAATACTGTATCTGATATGCGGTTCTATCAAAGCATGATTAATCATTATCTTATGTTTATCATTTATAAGGTCTTGACATCTACTAAAGACGCTACTTCAAGGCACTACTTTTCCAAATATTAATTGCACATTTTTTCCATGCTAATTTTTTATCAGGAATAGTACCAAGATATCTGTACTCTTCAACCTTTTCGAGTGGTACATTTTGTAGTTGCAGGCTTATGGATTATTTATTTACACTAACCATTGCAAATGTGACATATACCATCTTTTATTAACTAATAACTTATTATATTTGAGTTATTTGCAATAAATTACATGATCCTGATTAATTACATTTTCTAATTTTTACCATCTTTATTTCCATATACTAGTACGGTATCGTCTGCATACATAAACACTTCGATTGTTAGTCCAACTGGAGACAAGCTTTTTACATAAACAATATATAAAAGTGGCCCCAGAACAGATCCTTAAGGCACACTTGTTTTAACTTCCAATTCTTGACTTTTTGTATCGTTCACATGTACATATTGTTTTCTATTTTAAGGTAAGATTTTATTAAGTTAAGAGCCTTATCTTTAAAGCCCAAATGATGCAATTCTTTATAAGCTAATCATGACATACCGTATCAAATGCTTTTTTGAAATCTTCCAAAAATGCAGTCAATATTTCTTTTTTATCAATCTTTTCTGCAATATGTCCTATAAAATCAGTAAGTGCAGCCTGCGTATTATTTTGTTTTCGAAAGCCATACTGGTTAGAGCTTCTACCTTTATTTTAATTGACGTATGTAAAAAGTCTGACTTTCATAGCCTTTTCATATATTTTTGAGAAAATACTTTGTAATGAAATTGGTCTATAATTATTTGCTTTATTTTTTAAACCAGTTTTGTGTACGAACGTAATTTTCTTAATTTTTAAAGTGTCAGGAGATTGTCCTGTTTATTTTATTTCCTATCTTTTTGATTTTGTTATTACTTAATATTTTATTTACAGCTGCCCAGGTTTGACGAGTATTACCCTGTGCTTTCTGAATTAAATTATTAGCTTTATTTTTCATTATTTTCCTCAGTTTAAATATTTCTTTAATTTTAGGGTTCCTTTTTTGTTTTACATATAAGTTATCTCTTTCCTCAATGAGTATCATGAGCTGGCTAAGAGTTAAAACATCCCTTTTTACAACTTTTTCTTCCATTTTTTTCTCTTCATATTTCAATTTTTTGATAAGCTGTATGAGTCCATCTATGTTTTCTATTTTTTTATTAGCACATTCTAGTCATAATCTCGCTTTAACTTTTTTTGATATCACTTCCTTCAAAAAATGCAGTGTTCTCAATGTTTACTGA
>JAUELO010000085.1:3108307-3120822 GCA_032357855.1 Amphibolips quercusostensackenii | reverse complement strand
GCAAGATTCGTAGTTTTTCACACGATTGTAACCCGAAGAAACTCTTTTATTATAATGAATCATCGTGAAAGCATTAAGTCGATTATAACATTACATTGTTCCAAAATTATCAATTTTTTTTTTAATCTTTATAGATATTTATATATATTTCTGGTGATGTTTGGTATCTTTTTCAAAAATGTATTGCTTTCTTTACATAAAACACCCTAATTTTTTTATATATAACGGTATTTACCTCATAAATTTTATTATTTTATGCAAAAATAATTGGTTTTAAATCTACCGATTTTTCGAAAACATTAAATCTTGTTCGAATTGTAATTATTTCTCTTTTAAAATGCCAATTTTTGTTGTAAAACTGTAACTTACCATTACATTATTCAAAAGCTATGAGCCTTTAAAATCTAGTGACAAAATCCAGACTGATTTTCAAAAAGTTAATAATTTTGAGTAATGACATTCCTGAACCTAGAAAAGGATATAAACAACCAAAAATTTTGTTTTTTAATGTAGGGCAGCCAAAAAGAATTAAAGATCGCTTAACAGGATATACGACTATGATCAAACAAAAATTTTAGAAATGTTTTTACAATATATTCAGGAAAAATAAAAATATTTAAAATATGAGAAAAATCACTATTCTTACGATTTATTTAATTTCAAATTCAGCATTTTAAGAAAAATTCTTTCATTTATAGTATAATAAATTGATATGGAGCGCTACCGGTCATTATATAATAAATATTGCATAAAAATAGTGACCATTATTAATTGCTAGTTAAAATAAACGTTATACATAATCATTAATTATAAGCGCAAATATAAGTAAAAATAATATTTTTCTCGTTCCGTATAAGGTTTTCTACGATTTTTCTTAATCGAAGGGATAATTCGTGAATTGAATTTTTGAAATGTCAAATTAGACTTTTGTGTTAAATAATTGTGATAGGACATAAAAAATATTTTTTAATCACGGGAAAGCTTGCTTACAAAGGCACGAAAAGTGTTGCCTTAAGTTCTTTTAATTGTTATTATTTATATTGGTACAGTAATTTTCAGAGATATTATTTATCTAAAGTTGGATAAAAACGCTGCAAACAATTTAAAACTACATTTATCCGACGGCAGATAATTTTTATCACAAATAGGATAAAAATTATATGTCTTTAGATAATTCGCATTACAATTAAAAATAATTAATAATTGAAAGCACTTAATACTAAATTAAAATCTTAAATATTTGAAAATTTTGAATGAAAACGTTCAAGTTTCAAAGCTAATCTTGAAGATAGATAAATGAGAGGTGTTCAGGCTTGGGCAACTGGAAAATTAAGAAGGTTTTATCACGGGCTACTAAAGTTTATGAGCTTCATTAAAGATCAGTAATTCAAAGTTAAAGAGGTTGTTAAATATTAGTTTCAGAAGTGAGTGTTTATAATTTGATCTCCATAAATTGTATATAGCTAAATGAAGGACTTTCAGGAAACGATAATAAAATGAGAGGAATTATAAATATTTTGGTATATCATAACTTAAATGACCTTTTTTTCTTTTTTCATTTTGCTAATTTTTAAAATAAAAAATGATGTCTACAAATCCGAAGCTTAAAGAGATAAAAAGTGGAGGAACCAAAATATTCAAATGTAGTTATTGGGCAAAGTATGTAGATTACTTTTTTCCTATTTTCTTTTATTTTTTCTATAATGGCTCTTTTACACTCTTGGGTTTATTTTGCAGCGTGAAAATCTGCCTGTCCTAACCTGAAGATTAAATATTTCCAAAGAGCTATACCGTTGAAGTGAGGCACACTTTACATATTCTATATATGCAATTGAAATGTGCATACATCCGCGTGTCAACAATACGAGTACAACCGTAATATACTTTGAAGTATTGCATTTTATTCTACAATACGATTTCCATAATTGACAATTTCCCAAACTTCATTCATCTGTATAAGTTTAAAAAAAAAATTTAACATTACTTGATAAAAATACAGTGTTAAATAAAAACAAGTTTTTAGACTTTCAATCAATTTTCATTTTTTAAAAATATTATGAAATATGATAAAAATTTGTAAGGTTACATAGGTAAATCCTATAAAAAAAGGCGAAATTAAAGAGTGTATTGACAGGGACCTAAAATCGGAATAATAACTTATATTTTTTAATTTTTTCCTCCACGGTTGAAAATTGTAGAAATAGCGCATATTTTTCTTGCTGTTTATAAAAAAATGCATATTTTAGTCCTTTTTATTCAGATAAGCACACTTTCTTTAAAAAAAGTATTAATAAACTCCTTATGCATGATCACTATTTTCCTACAAAACGGAAGCGGAAATCAAACAGTATTTAATTCAAACTATCTGATTGAAAGATATTTTTTTATGGAAATTTTCCATCAAAATAACAGAAATTGTTTAATATATGTCAAATGTAACTAAATGTTATGCAGAATGTGTGTAATAAAACTCTTATGTTAAGGGTCGGCAATTTTAGGTGGAAAAATAACTAAATTGTTAATTATTTTATAAGGAATGTTTCTGAAAATTGAAAATATTATTAAATTCAGTAGTTATTCAACCAAATATAATGGAAAACGCGTTTAGTAATACTTTATACAAACGAACGTTGCTTTTATGTTAAAAAAGCTAAAATGGTTATTTGAAGATAATAAATCTTATTGAAGAAAATATATGTTGTTAAATACTGGCCTAACCCTTAGCCAGCACCACAGGTCTAGATGACTAAGTGCATTTTTTCGCAATATCTCATATTTAAACGCCAAAACAATGGCCATAGAATAAAAAAATGATGAAAAGCGTTATTTCAATTTTTTGGAAAAAACACCTTTCGGCTCAAATTAGTAACTTCTTCAAATTGTACACTATCACGTCTTTTTTGTGAAAGTTCAGCATTTTAAAAGTAAGAATTTCAATTTTGGTGCGAACATAATAAAAATTGCAATAGTCATATAATTTTGAGTAAAAAGTGGAATTTTTTTACTTGCCCTGCTGATTTAATTTTTATAAACTATTTTAATTTATCTATACGCATTCCAAAACTATTTACTCTCAATTTTAAGTATTAAAAACAAGTTAATTTTTATAACCCGAAAAAGTTCATTTTTTGGTTTAAGTAAGCACTAAAAGTTGATGGTGTGTCCATCTGACCTAGTGTGCCCTTTACATTCCATACAGAAAATGTGCCGGTTAAGGGCTAATTTGACTATAAATCACGTACTAGGGGTCTATTATAACTCTTCTTTCTTGCCAAAAATGGTGTTTTTATAATAAAAAATGGTCTTACTATGCATTTGTTTATAATTATTATTTATGAAAATAATAGGTATATCGAAGTGTTAATTTTTTTACAAAAACTATTCCGCATGTTTCCAGCAATAATTTTATTCAAAAAAAAAAATGTTTAAGCAAACAAAGTTTTAGACATTTCGCATGTATTTACATAATTTTTTTTATTGATAATACCCTATAAATAACTGTATAATGTCAGTTTAAGAAAGAAGTACCGAATGGGTTTCAATATACTTTCTTTTATTTGAGTTTCATCAAAATCAGTGATTCTCCTCTTCAGTACAGCCCGTCGAAAGTTTGAAATTTTGAAAACATTTTCTCAAAAGTAACAAAAAAAGACAAATTTTATGTTTTTATAGCATTTTAAGAAATCTTTAGTTATTATTACTAAAAAACTAAAAAAAACTGACGATCTCTTTCAGATTTAAAGATATAATTAAAAATTACAATTATATAAGCAATTAAAAATAAATTTTTTTAAAAACATTTTTCTAAAACTCTGCGTGAATTTGTATTGAGATATTTGTTTGCAAGATATTGAAGAAAAGGTGTCCTTAATTTTACGAATGTCAGTTATTTTTTTTAATTAAAAATTTAAAAAAATACGCTTTATTTTTAAAAAATTAAACGATTATAAAGTGAAACATGCAAAGATAAAATAACAGCTTGTCATAATCTAGAAATTTTAATTTAAATAACAAAGCAGGAATTTTTCTAAGAGAATAATTTAAAAATCAAGTTTTCAAAACTTTAAAAGTAGTCTTCAATATTTAATTATTGATTTTCAATATTCTGGAATTATATTTTTACGTGTACATCTAAAAATTAAAGATTTTAAGTTTAAAATATAATATAAGAAAGCGTCAGAATTAAAAAAAATGTGATACACTTGAATAAAATGAATTTGTTCAATTACAAATTTTGTTTAATTATAAAATCTCAAAAGCTAAGTTGAGAATAATAAATTCTGGACGTTAAACTATAAAAAGAACATCTTTCAAATATATATTTTTTAAGATATTTAATCGTTTTTTATAACATTTGTTTGTGAGGTATCTCATTTTCGAATCTCTTAATAAAGAAATGTCTAATTTGAACACATTTTGTGAAAAAGTATATCATTTTTTATTATTCTTCATTGTATGAAGAATGAGAAAGTAAGTATTAAAATTAATCGCCGTTAAAAAAAAATCATTCGGCACGATTCAGAATTGATGCGAGGATCTTCTCATTGATTTTTTGGACGAAGCGACCACCATAAATTCTGGGCTATCCGTAGTGACGCACCGCAAATTCTCCAGGAAGCAGTGAACGTTTCGCGGACGATAACGCAATGATATGAATTCTTATTTTATAGCGTGGCACCTATAGTTTCTTTGTCAAAGAGAGTTAACTGCGTCAGGATAATCTTTTTCAATTTATGATCCATTATATGTTATAGAAATTCTCAATAATGTGAACCCTTATTTTATAGCGTGGTAAGAAGGTAGACCACGTCAGGATAATGTTTTTCCATTTATGTTCCATTATATGTTATAAAATTTTAAAATCTGCAAAAAATAGCTACACCTTTTGTGTTTATCTTTCTAGTGAACTAATAAAATATATATTTATGGTTTTATCCAAGTTCCGAGAAGTCGAAATTTAAATCAAACCCAAATAACAAGTTGTAAAGTATAAACAATAATTTGTATTAATTATATTCACATTATTTAATTCACTGAAAGGATTGTCATTCAAAAACTAATAATAATGATCTTCGAATTTATTTATTTACTTTGCCTAACAAAATTTTTTGGGTCTGGCACTATAAGATTATATTCGTATGTGTCAGTTTGACATCTTATAAAATCATTGTCTTTTCACTTAAAGCAACATGAAATTCTCACCCTTTTATTGGAATCCTTTATAATTTATGTGTAGTTTTTTATTTAACTCGTTAAATTAAAATAATTCAGTTTTGAAAAGCATAATTCACAATTTAAAAATAATTAATGTTCAACGACTTAGTTTTAAAGCCCTAATTTCAAAATTATTTTGACCGAACTTGAAATTGTATAATTTTTAATGCTTCAATTTCGAATTTAATCATTTTAAAAGTTTCTAATTATAAACTATGCTATTTTTAACGTTTTTTAAACGAATACGGAATACGAATATGGAAGATTTTCTTGTTTCAGCCTATCCAGTTTTTTGCACTTTTTCAAAATCCACAACAAATCTTAAAAATAGTACAAAACGGCAACTTTATTTTGATGAAAAAAAATTTTTTTTTCTGAAAACCACATCTTTTTTCCATTTAGGAATGATAGGTACTGATACACTCTACTGGGCATATATTTTCCGTTGAGTATTTTTTTGTTTTTCGAGAGAGAAAACTTAATTTAAAAAAAAAAACTGAAAATATTTTTTTTCCGGAAAAAATACTAAACGGAAAGTTTATGGTAAGAAGGCTATATCAGTACATATTATTTCTAAAAATTTCAGGAAAACAGTTAATTAAAGAACTTTCTTTATTTGTTAAAAAATCCAAAATAACCTTAGCATTTATATTACTTGAAATTTTGTTGTGGATTTAAAAAAAGTAAAAAACTGGATTAACGGAAACAAAAAAAAACCTTTATATCTCAAAAATTGCAAAAAAAAGGCAAGATTTAAAGAAAATTTTCTTTCCAAAAGAAAAAAAAATTCCAAACGGAAAAATTATAGCAGGTAGAATATACTAGTACCTAATATAGCGGTTTGTAAAGCAAAATTTTGGAAAGCTCATTATACCTATAAAATTTCAAACTATTCATAAACAATTTTTAACTGTCGATCTGTTGCTTAAAAAAACGTGTCTTTTCACTTTTTATGTAAAAAACTCTTTTCATAGGCAACATTTAAAATTCTTCAATTTTGATTGGTTAAGATAGCATTGCATTTTTTTTGTGTACAGATATATTATTTTTCAGTAAATAAAATCTATCTAATCACTTTGATTGCAATATAATCTTGTTTTATTTCTAAACAGTGTCTACCTATCTAATTTTTTTTAATTTTAGGAAATAACCTATATATGGGGTAATTATTCTTCAGCTTTTTCAAACTTGCGCACAGTATAGTCATATTGAAGTGGGATTGTATATAATGAAGAAAACTTTTGCCATTGGCAGACATATTTGCCGAGTGTGTGAAAAAAAATAAAAGTAAAAATTATTTTGCGTTTTTTGCATTCATATGGATCTTTTTTCACTGTAAAGAGAGCTTGGGTTTATTCCCTTCAATACTTTCAGGTTCAAAAATGGATGTATTATAATGACTCTTTTAATATCAATTTATGGAATTTTGTTTTCATTACAGTTTTGCCAGGATCTCTAATGCTTGGTTCATTTTTGCGAATAAATAATCATAAGTACATTTTTTACACCTTGGTATTTAGAGGAAAATACCTAAGCTTACTTTTTAGAAAAAAAATGAAAAAGAACCCTTAATTTCGGTAAAGTAATATTTACTTTGGATCTTCATTTTTGTAGGTTGATTATTTTTGCAAACAATGCTTACGATTAATGTGAAGGTTAAGAAAAAACCTATTGAAACTGTGGTTAAATTTTTTTAATTATTGGTATTGACAGAGTTATAAATAATCAAAATAAGCGGTGGTCGAGTAATTCAGTGAATTTAAAGATTTTCATTTTCAATTATAAATACTTTTAAATCCGAATAGTTCTGATGTATTATTGCTTCTATTTTGTATTTCAGCATTCCATACCTACTTAAATTTAAAAAAAAATGAGGTTTAAAAGTTTCAACTTTTCAATAATAATAACCTATAAAAATGTTTGTTAATCAGTTAAATACCACAAATGTGATTTTGTTTTTAGAGAATACCTTGAAATATTTATATTAAGAATTTCGCTATAAATAAAGAACTTTTTGTGCGCGAATCATAGTTGCAAGTCCATAAGCTAGAATACTAATCCTATTTAAATTTTTAAATCCAAATTGAGTTTCAGTGAATAAAGGGATGAAAGCGAACAGTTTGCTCTTGATGGAATGCACCACTAAATATTTCAATTCTTCTATTGTATTATATTACTTTTACAATCAAACTCAGTATATTTGTCAAACATTCATTTACGGATTTCCAATTCCATTTCCTTGAAAGCCACTTCATTTGGCTAAATGAAGTCTATAGAGTTTATGAAAGGGATAAAACTGGCATTCGGTGAGATTCAAATAATGCTGTTGTCAATGTAATAAATTAGTTGGGGTGATTTTTTTTTAGCAAAACCCATCAATCTAATAATTCAATAAATAATAATTTAACAATATAAATTATAATGTGAAACAAAAAAAATGTAATAATTAAGGATACTATGTTTTTTTCTTAAAATAAAGAGTGAATGAGATACCACAAAAGGCAAACGATCTCCTGACCAATACTTTTTTCACATTACACAAATTTAAGCTTTAAGATGAATTTATAACAATGATAATTTTTATCATAATCAGAGTTAATACAGTTTTTGAAACAAAAATACAAATTTTGGGGCTTCGATCGCTTTAATTATAATCATTCTTTGACATACTTAATCAAAATTATTTAAAATTTAATGTTTCACAATTGTGCTCTATACATATTTTTTAGTACTCCAATTATTTTTTGAGTATGATACAATTTTCTAATTTTTTCAAGCTTAACTCTTTTAATTAACAAATTTTATTTCGAATGAAAATTTCAGATTGTTACATTTTGATCGCATTCGAAATGGTTCTATCACCAGAGTATCCAATTTAAAAAAGATGGATTTGGGAGATGGATTGAAATGCAATTAAAATTTGTATAATTGATTTAAATTTCTAAACCTAGAAGCGTGCAATTTCAAATGTTCATTTTGAAAATTTGCGATCTAAAGCACTTTTCATTTAGGAAATTTGATTGCAAGTGGTTTAGTTTTTTACAATTTATTAAGAAGTACTACATTTTGAATTGCTTATTTATAACAGTGCTTAATTTAAATTTATATGAATTTTGCTTGATAAATTTTAATTTGAATAGTTTAAGTCTAAAATGAAAATAAAATATTTGGTACCTAATTGCAACAGTTATTGATCACATACAATCCTGCAGTTTTTACATTGCTTCTTAGTTGACAGTTTTTTATTCCTTATATATATATATATTTTTTTGTGGGGTCGTTTTCGAAAAGTCGCCATACTGTGGTTTTATTATGTTCCAGTTTTATATTTTTTCTGATATTCTAATTGATTTCTATTTTTTAAAATAGCTAAGAGTAGAATTTGCACACAAAAACAAATTGAAGCGTGAAAAAAATTTATTTTTAAATTTACTAAAACTCAAAAAATGAAATTATGCATACTTTTAAGACTTTTCTACTGGTATGAGTTGGTTAGAAAAGAATTTAGTAAGACTAGGAAATTGTAAATAGAAAAAGGTAATTTTTTAAAAAACTAAGTCTTGCGTCTTTTTTTCATTTATCATATTTTAACTAATGCTAAAACATATTTATAATATCTAGGGGTTATTTACTGCCTTGAAAACGTTTATTAAAAAGCTAAAATATTTTTAAATGACAATTTTTTTGTTAAAGAAGCATACAAAAAAATATTTAAACTGTAAAAATAAGAATTTTTTTGAACACATTTTACAAATCCACAAGTTGTAGGCATCATCAATTAACACCAAATAATGTATACTTTTGTAGGGTTCTGATACACTACTTTTTAGCTAATAGTTCCAATTTTAATTTTTATAATTCTGTTTTTTGACTCACTCTATTATTTGAACAGTTTAACTAAATAAATGATATATTTCGTATTGCGCTGTGAATTATGGCTTGAAAATGTCTAAGCAGTAGGGTAGCTCTTATTTTTCAAAATCATATATTTTTGGTTCTCACCTTCTATTTTTGTTTAAAAATTTAACTACATCGGTGACAGTTGAAAAATTTTGTTAAATTTTTTTTGGTAGATTTATCTTTTGATTTTAAGATTCACCTTTTTGTTTGAGAATTCATCCATTTAGTTGTAAGTTTGTCATTTTTTATCCAATTTACCTATTTTTCATTTAAAATTTAAATCTATTAGGTTTGAAAAATCAACTAATTAGTTCAAAGATGAACTTTTTTCAAGAATTAATTTTTTTAGATGAAGATTTATGTTTTAAGGTAAATTTTTTATATTATTCATCATTTATAACAATTTTATGATAAAAATTAATTATTTTTACTTAAAATTCAAATATAACTTTTTTAATTGAAAATTGATACGTTTTAGTTGAAAATTCAACTATTCGGTTGTGAACTCATATTAATAAATTCTTGTGCAAATTTATCTCTTTGCTCTAAGATGCATCTGTTTGGTTGAAAATTGTATCTATTTTTTTGGAAATTCGTCTTTTTTGGTTGAACTTAACTGTTTTTGATCTATAATTAAAATCTTTTTTTGTTCAAATTCAGCTATTTGGTTAAAAATTCCTATTTATGTATTTTGTTAAAAAACTTACTATTCTGTTGTAAATTTGTGTTTTATAGTTAAATTTTTCGATTTTGACTTAAAAGTTTTTTTTTCTGTTTGGTCTCAAACTCAACTAATTAGTTTAAAGTTAAGCTGTTTTTTTTTAATTGAGTTTTTTCAGTTAAAACCTGATTATTCTTGCTAAAAATTTTACTTCCGTTTTTTATTGAAAATTTATATTCTTTTAGTAGAAAATTCAACTGTTTGGCTGTAGATTTAGGTATTTAGTTGAAAGTTTGTCTTTTTTTGTAGAAAATCAATCTTCTTGTCTAAAGATTCATCTATCTATTTATTTAAAAATTCGTCTTTTTGAATAATTCATTCTATTTTTGTTTTTAAATTAACATTTTTTTGTTTTAAAATGGAACTATTTGGTTAAAAGTAGAACTACCTTTTTAAAACATGTATTCTTTGGTTGAAGATTCATCTTTTTGGTTGCAAATTCAATTATTTTGTCGAAAATCCTGTTTTTGTTGAAAATTAATTTTTTATGTTAAAATTTAGCTATTTCGTTTCGGCTGAAAATTTATCCTTTTCAGTTTAAAATTCAGCCATTTGATTTAACGTTCATTTACGTTTTGAAAATTCGTATTTTTTGGTCAAATTCATCTACTTGGTTGAAAGTTGAACTACTTTGTTAAGAATTGATTCTTTTGTCCGAAAATCGAAGAAAAACTATTTAAATAACTTCAGATTATTTAAACAAGGACAGATTTTTTTAAATTAATTGAGACATTCATAATCAAAAATTAAAACGGTTTTAGCGATTAGGTATTACTTCAAAAATGAGTAAAAATTCAAAAATGATCTATTCATGATTATTTTTGGAAAAAAGATTTGTTCAATGTGATTATCATCCTCATTGTTACTGTTTAAGGCAGGGTTTATTATTAAGTCATTTCGCTCAAATTGGGAGTTTTTTATTTTTTTAGGGGGAGGGGAATTTAAGCAAAACAAGGGATAAAAAAAAGATGTTATTGTATTTTCTGATAGTGAAATAAAATAAATCTTAATGAGATCAGAAATAAATTTTTAATAGGCTTACGTACGATTTTCTTTCAGATTTTTTCCGAGATCTACATTAAAAGCTTATCCGTTTCTTTTAGAAATTTTGACTAATTTTAACCAAAAAATTTAAGTTAGAATAAATTTCTTGCTAATTAATTGAAAATTAAATTTAAAGCGTTTTCGCATATAATTTTATACGCATTGCATAGCATAAACTTTTGGAAAAAATCAGTTGCACATTTCGGAAAGGTGTCGAAAGTAATGGAAACCATTCGATAGCTTCAAATTTAACTTTCTATCAGAAATTTTTACCACTGATGGATTATGTTATGAGATACTAAAAGAAATATTCGTGCCAAAGTTTGTTACAGTGCAATCAATAGTTTTGAAAATATATCCCATGAGTACGTAAGTACCTTGTTTGAAAAGAATTACACATAACAAACGTAATCTTGTAGTTACTTTGGGTTTACTTCCGAAAAGGTAGAATTTCCGATTTTGTTTAAACTCTATATACTTATGTATTCTGATGCTTTTACTACAAAGATGATAGTGAGAATTGGAGATAATTTGTTTTTTATGGTAAAGGCATTAAAAAACCATTAAAAATCATGGTTTTTTTGCGTCTATTTCAGGTAATATGAAAAATTAAAAAAAAATTTTCAGACAAAAGTTGTAGGTTGCATTAAAATACACATCTTTTGTTTAAAAAAATTTTTTTCGACGAGTAAAAGTTTCCGGGAAAATCCTTTTTTTATCATGACTTATCGTATCTCCATTGATTTCGGTTTGATACCTACTAACGCTCTTCAACACGGGACTGATTAACAGAAGTAGCCGGAAATCGATTTATTTCTAATTTTCTAGAAAATTATCACTTGTAGAAAAAATTTTTTGAACAAGAAATGTGTATTTTAATGCAATCTACAACTTTTGTCTAAAACATTATTTGGAATTTTGCATATTACCTGAGATAAACGCAAAAAAAACATGATTTTTTATGGGTTTTTCATGGTTTCACCATGAAAATAAAATTTCCGACAATTTTCACCATCATTTTCGTGATCAGCGCGCCAAAATACATCCGTATACAAAGTTTAAAGAAAACCAGAGGTCTTAACTTTTTGGAAGTTTATCCGTTCCTTTCTAAAAGTTAGTGTACGTCAAAAGTAAAAGTCATGGCTAAGATAATTCAAGCGATTTCGATCGAAGAAGACATTTGCTGGTTGGAGCCGTGGATTCCTTGGCCATTTCCGAGGAAAAGTTGGAGGAAGGTTTGCTGGCTGGTATCTCGAATTTTATCCTCAATTCCAATTCCAATACCGAAGTCAGTCCCTGGATCCCCATTAGGGGTATCCAATATCTTTTTTTGAAAAACAATTGCGACCAGCAGCTGGGGATCGATATCGGCCTCGTGGAGAAAAAGAGAACAAGTCTGGTTTGTTCGGGTTCGTTGAGGTTTTGAGAGACTCCTTCGCAGTTCACTAAAGAACCGCGAATAATGTAGGTAGATATATCCATTGCCCCGGGACAGCAATAGCGAGTCGCGAGAATTTTCTGCTCCTTTCAAGCGATCGCGATTATCTCTTAAGCTGAAAGGCTCGAATGTTTTGTTGGTGGGGGAAAGAGGCTGGGTGACGCTTTGGGCTTTGTGGGGGCGGGGGTGCGGCTTCCG
>JAUELO010000085.1:3089443-3101264 GCA_032357855.1 Amphibolips quercusostensackenii | reverse complement strand
CAAAGCTCTGTGAGTATCCGAAAGAGGTGCTGAAGTGAAGAACAATAGTTAACCATGACCGCGCAACGGGCTGTCTGCCGGAACGCGATTGTATTGTTTATAATAATTAAACATGTCATTAGTAAAGGTCTATATAGCATTATATACCGTATTTCCAGTATTTTTTAAATAAGCAGTCCTGGAAAAAGACAACGTCTAATCTGAAAACTGTTAAGTAAGATTTTTCCTAATAATTTTTATCATTGGATGAATTACTTTTTTCGAATTAAAATACTTCTACTAGTATATAATTAGTTTATGTCAAAAGAATTAGAATTTTTGATGAACTTATTTCAGAAAATTAATAAAAATGTAAGCATTGAATTCAATAGCATCAAAATTCAGCATTATTTTCCACCCAACAAACTTATAATTTCAGTGCTTGCAATATACTGTCGAGAAATGGGTCACTAAATCAAATATGTAGGGATTTTCACTAATGAACAACAAAATCTCACTGATTTAAATTTTAAGAGTCAAACTTGCAAATTTTAATTAAATATGAGTTCATAGCCCTTCGTCACTTATAACTGTGACGCTTTTGTGTCCTGAGTTTCATATCCACAAAGTAATGTGCTTAATATTTTAATCTTTTGGTCGTTAAATAACTATATAGGATAAGAGCTGTCTGTATGAAACTAATTTACATAAACGGGTGATTAGTAACACGCATGTAATGTTAAACTTAAACAGCACAACCATAAAGAAACGCTTAACGGCTTTTGCAGATGTTACGTATACCTCAGCATCATTATTTAGACTATTAATGCAAGACAAATTGTTGCAAAAATATTAACATACCTAAAAATGGGTGAATAAAGAGATATTCAAAAAAAGAAACCTGTTTTTCGGGAACAGATTATTTTTTAGTTAACATTTTTTTACCAAGGATATATACAAAGGATATTTGCAAAGTATTATACATTGTAGTAATTAGTCGCTGCTTTCATCAAACTATTTTTGTGAAAATTCGTTGTTAATCGTCTTCATTAAAAATGTGACGGCCCAGTTAAAAGTGGAATCAATTTGCTCATAATTTTTCTTCAGTCAAAGATCCATCCCTTTGCTTGAATATGCAACTATTCTAAATAAATTCTTTTTTGTTTTTTGTTGAAAATTAATTTTGTTTTTAAAAATTAACTTTTTAACTTAAAATTGAACTTCTTTATCATTGGATGAAAATATATCATATTTATATAAAAGTTCAACAATTGCGTGAAAAATTAATGTATTTTGCTGTAATTTTCTTCATGTGTAAAAGTTAAACTATTTTCTTGAAAGTTCATTTTTTTAGTTTAAGATTCATCTTTTTCGTTTAATATTTCCCTGTTTTATAAAAGACTGGTTTTCTTTATTGAAGATCACCTTTTTAGCTGCAAATTTAACTATTATAGTTACGGATAAAAGTTTATAATTTAACGTTTAAGAATTTAACTATTAGGTTAAAAGTAAATTTTTTGGTTGAAAATTAATATTTTTAATGTGAAAATCCAACTACTCAGTTGAAAATTCCCTTTTTGTTTATTGTTTAATCTTTTTAGTTTAAAAATTTGACCATTTGGTTGAAAATTCATTTTTATGGATAAAAAAATAAACTGTTCTGTTGAAAATTCATCCCTTCTGTTTGGAAATTCAACTAGTTGGTTGTAAATGCAATTTGATTACTGTCTTAAAAATGCAACCTTTTTTTTTAATTTACCTGCTTTGTTAAACACTTGCCTTTTTGTCTTGAAAATGTAACTATGTGTTGAAAGATGCATTTGTTTTTGGTTAAATTAAAATTTTTTTTTTTGAAAATCTAATTATTTGGTTTCAAATTTATGTTTATGGATTAAAAAATCAACTACTTTTTTGAAAATTTGTCCCTTTTACTTAAAAAATTTAACTATTTGGTAGTGCATGCAACTATTTGGTTGATAATTTTTTTGTTTGTAGCAAATTGAACTATTTAGTTGAAGATTCGTATTTTAGGTCAAAAATTTAATTTTGTGGTTACGAAATGCAACTATCTTGCTATAAACGTAATTATTTTGTTAAAAAATCAACTAATTTGTTGAAAAGGCACCTTTTTTTGAAAATGTAAACGCTTCATTAAAAATTCGTCTTTTCGGATTGAAAATTCCTCTTTTTGCAATGCAAATTTATATTGCAAGACAAAAAAGTTTTTGGTTAAAAATTTCATTTTCTTCTAAAAAATTTAGTTAAAAATGCAAATGTTTTTGGTTGAAGTTAATTTTTTTCTGTTTAAAAACTCGATCATTTGGTTAAATAATCACATTTTTGGGTTCAAAACTCAACTGTTTTAAAAATGCTTTTAAAAAATAACCCTTAAAAAAATAAACCTATTTTACCTTTTTAAGAGCAGTATAGGCTGTAAAGTCTGTAAAAATATCACGTTTGTATTATTTGTGTTTTATTTTAGGCGTTCATCGAATAAAATCGAAGCTAAAATTTTAATGAAAAGTTTAGGGCAAAAAGACTTTTAAATAGCGTGACGGACTTTTTGAACAACCCCTACCTATATTATCACTTTAATTAATTTTTTAAAAATATTATGTTTTTCCTGAAACTAGTAGAAAACAAACAAGTCCAAAAAAATATATTGTTATGAAAGTATTTATTTCAATAACATTTGCTTTCTGTGAGAGTTCTAGTACCAAGATAATTATCTTTCTCAAAGATTTAATTAGAAACGTTACCTTAAGAAATTGTTGATCTTTATAATTAATTTTGATCACTTTGACTTGCTAATTAAATGAAAAAAAATCTCTTTCTTTAAAAATAATTGCAATCAAATTCATCTCATACAATATCGTATTTTCACTTCTAGTTTAAAATTGAGAGTTTTAGTGAATCGAAATTCATTAATTAGACATTGTTAATTACTGACGTATAGTAAAGGATCATCTTGATTGTTTATCAACTTTCTACGTTATCAGCGTTTACGAATTACTTTGCACGGAATACAGACCGAACTGATTTCGTATTGTTTGCGAATTTGCGTACGCAGAATATGGAGTAGACTTGGTAATTGGATTGGAGGCGCAAACACAATGAACCAAGTTCGTTTCTCTTACGGCGAATATTCAAAGCAATATTCACCGTACGAAGAATGATAGGGGAATGATAGTAAAATAAATTATTCTTAATCAAGATGATGTATAGGTATCATATTAAATTTAATATAAAACGCTTAAGTCTTCAAGTCGAAAAATATTGCATTTTCAAGAAAATAATTGAATTTTCAAACAAACAAAAACTTTTCTATTCGGAAGAGATAAATTTTTAAAGAAAGAGTTGAGTTTCTAAGGTAATAAGTTAAATGGTTTAGAAAACAGATGAATTCTGAACACGTAGAAGTGAATGTTCAACCAAGAGAGAAAGTTTCAAGAAAAATAATTGAATTTTTAACACACAAAAATGTATTTTCAACCAAATGGTCGAATTTCTAAACAAAAAGAACACACTTTATTTACAAACAGCGGCATTAAAAAAAAAGTTATATCCTCAAGCCAAAAAGACAAATTTTGTAGAAGACAGTTGCATTTTCAACCTAAAACTTTTCTGCCAAAAAAAGAAGAATTTTTAATTATAGCGGACGAATTTTTTATCCAGAAAGACAAATTTTCAACCAAATAGTTGAATTTTCAACAAAAACATTAACTAGAAACGAATCAGTAGCATGGATAACCAAACAGTTGAACTCCTGAGCAAAAAAGGGCAATTTTCAACAAAATAGTTAAATTTCTAAGCCTAGAATACGATTTTTTTTTAACAGTTGAATTTTTAATCCAAAACTGCAAATTTTGTATATGAAAGACGAATGTTTACCAACAAAATTTCATTTTTGACCAAAAAGATAACTGTTTCACGAAATAATTAAATTTTTGAAAAAATAATTATGTTAGCAACTAAATATGTAGTTTAATTTTCAACTTGAATCGTGAATCTTCAATCAATCAATAAAAAAAGATTGATTCTTCACGAAAAAAGTTGTGTTTAACCAAAAAAAGATTAATTCTTAACTAAAAATGTAACAGTTGATGTTTTAAGTTAAAAAAATTTCAATTTTCTATCGAAAACAGTTATATGCAACTAAAAAAGGCAAATTTTTAACAAAATAGTTGAATTCTCAAGCATAACAGATTAATTTTCAAAGAAACAGTTGCACTTGTTACTAAAAAACGTTCAGTTTCTACCAAAACAGACTAACTTTCGATAAAAAAGTAAAACTTTTAAGACAAGCAGATTAATTTTCTACAAGCGGTTAAATTTTAAACACAAGAATATGAATTTTCAAGCAAAACAAAATTTCTTGACCAAATAGTTGAATTTTTAGCTAAGAGCGATCAATAAAAAAATAGTTAAATTTGTAGTAAAGAAATAGGTGTTTGACAAAAAACATAAATTTTAAACAAACTAGTTTAATTTTCAACCAAAGAAATGGATATTCAACAAGTAAAATGGATTTCTAACAAAGTAATTAAACCTTTTACCAAGCAGTTAAATTTTCAATTAAAAAGAATTATTTTCTAATAAAAAATAAGAATTTCAATCAATGAATTTTCATAAGTTTTCAGTTGTAATTTTCGTATAAGAAGTTAATTAAAAAATAAAAAATTAATTTTTGACAATTTAATGCAACTTTTAACCAAGTAGTTGAATTTAGAACTAAAAAGGATTGAATTTCGACTGAAAGCGATCAATTTTAAACCAAAATGGAATCGTTAAATTTTCAACTAAAAACATTTATTCTTAACACCAACAGGAAACGAATTTTCAATTAAATGGTTAGATCATAAACTAATGAATTGAATTTGTAACAAATTAGTTTAACTTTTAACTAATTAGTTAAATTTTCAACCAAAGAGACGAATTCTAAACGGAAAATATACTGGTTTAATTGTCAACTAGAAACGATCAATTTCTAACCAAAAATAAAATAGTTAAATTTGCGTCAAAGAAAAATAATTTGCAAATAAAAAAAAATATTTTTTAACAAAATATTTTAATTTTTAACAAAGGAGTAGAATTTTGAACCTGAAGAGGTGAATTCTGAATCAAAAATATAATAGTAGGTTTTTAAATTAAAATTCTGCATTTAGATGCTTCACTTGAAAAGTAAAATCACTATTTTTCATTTATAATTTTTGTTGAAATATTAAAAATGTGAAGATAAAGTTTAAAATTTCGTACTTATATTTAGAAAAAATCATACTTTTTGTGCGGATTGAATTCAGAACACATATATTATTATATAAAAACAAAAAGCAGTCTTGTATCCATATCAGATTCTATCACAAGGAAGATAGTAAATTGTATACAAAATCTATTTTTAAGTGAAATTGTTAATTTTGTAAACTGTTAATCATTTTTATTTTTTATCAAAGCATATTAAAAATATTTCAGTTATGAATTAATAAAAAAAGGAACTCATTTTACAATTTTAATATTAATATTAATATTGATAAAAAGTAATATTATTCATTTTGCATAATAATTTTTTTATTTTTTTTGATATAATTGAAGAAATTGGTTCTATCTAAAAATAATTAAATTTTTTTCTGATTTAAGACGATAAGATGTTCAACTACGACAAATGACAAGAAGAGATATTAAAATTAGTATGACTGAACATATTTTTTACAAATTATATATTATTGTCAAAAATTAAGGTGTGAAAGATAAGCTTTTAATAATCGATAAAGATTAAAATAATGAAATCTTAAAATACATGTGCTTTTTTGATCCAATGTCGACTGCGAAGATAGATTTTCCCAGACTGTCTGGGACTCCGTGCAATATCAGCGCACTATTTTTCGCTATACAAATTTATCAATAATCTCTTTAGCCGAATATAAAATATTCACAACTTTTCTGCAAGTTATCGTAGACTGAATTTGGTTTTTTACATAAATTTTGCATTCTAATTGCCAAATTTACTTGTATTCACAATTGAATACTTTGAAAACTGACTAAAAGTCATTCAAGAATTATAAAATATGGGTACCCTTCCAAGGATCCATGACTATTTTTATAATATTTGCAAAACAAATCTTTTTCGTATTGATGAATGAAATTTAATGAAAAAAAACCTGAATGAAAATCTGCATCGATAGAGTGCATCATTGTGGTTACCAGGGAACTTGCATTAGCGAATGGCAGGAATAAAAAACTTTTTTGTTCGAGCAGGTAGACGGTATTCCTTGAAAAGGATTGCGATACGTGAAAAGCAATGAGTGTAGACTACTGCTTTGATATTTTCGATCCGCTAAAAGAGATACTTTCGAACGTTACCTCATCCTCTAAAAGGGACCTAACGATTGAGACTTTAAATTCCTCTCGGGAATGGATTCCCAAAACTAAAAATAAAACAAAAGCTCTGATTACGTTGATCATTTATATTGAGAAACCGAGTCTGAGAAACTTCGGTTTAATTTAGTTAAGCACGGCTTCAGATTTAAAGTTTCAATTATATTTGAGTGCTTACACAATTTCTGTTCAAAGTGCAATGCTAAATTACATTAACAATTAAAAGCAATGTATTTTAATGAATTAAGATAGCACTTTCCGAGTGCATTAAATGAAATTTGGAAATATGGGTTTTAATTAATATAAAAGTATCATATCACTTTAGGATAACATTAATATTAGGCTGCGTCTAGTCGTCCCGAAAAAATTGGGGGACTTGGAAAAGGGTATGGGCTAGTCGGCTAGTCGTCCCGAATTTTCGGGACGACTAGCCAAGCGTATGGAAAATATTGTACTAGTCATCCCGAATTTCTGGACGACGAGACACTTCGTTAATATTATATTAAAAGAAGGCATGTAAAATTAATTAAAAATATATTGAAGGATTCGAGAAAATAAAAAAAAATTTATATGTCTTTTTAATGGAATGAAAAGGAATTGAAATTATATACTTTCTAAAGAAAAGCGTTAAAAATTAAATAATTGAAAATTTAAGTGTTTGGAATTGAACAATTTCTATTCAGAAGCCCTCAAAATGAAAAATTTCACAAGGGGAGATCATCAATTGTGAATTTCGTGTTCGATTTATATTTAGAAAAATGAAACTTTATTAGCTGAGTATTCATTTGCAAAGCAGTATTATGCGCTTTGAAGACATTTTAGAGAAAATCGACTTTGCAATATTTGCCACAGGCCATATAGAGTTTGTCAAAAAACACTTCCTTAATCGGTCAGTGGCTCAGGCAGAGCGCCCCGGCTTCATAGCCGGAAAGTTATGTGTTCGATTCCCGTGGCGTGAATATTTACAAATGTATCTAATAAAATACTTATAGATATAATTTCCTTCGTTGATCTTTAAAAATTATGGAAACAATAATTTTTTATTGCATTTTTACAGAAAAACTTTTTTTTATCTTTATCATGTTTTCACAAAAATTAATTTGCTATAAATTTCATTAATTTTTGTCCTAATATTTGCTAATTATATTTAAAATCAGAAGCATAAACAAGTTTTTTAAAACCAAAGATGGTGAATAAATATAGTGAATGCTATCTCTCCTTGCTAGACTTAAATTTTAAAAATTAGACAATTTTATTTGAAATGAGTTGAAATTTTCATTTGAAGTGTTCAAAATTGATCAAATATTATTTACAATATGAAGCAATTAAAATTTGATAATTGAAAATTTTAAACTAAATTAAATGTTTGAAAGCTGAAACTTCTAAAATTTTTTAATTTAGAACTGTTATTGCATACAAAATTATAATTTATCTTTAAAATTGATTGCGCAATTTTTTCTAAAATCAAAAAATACATTTACCGTCATTTTAAGCGTCCAATATTAAAAAATTTGCAATTATGAACTTCAAAAATTAATTTATTGAACAAATACCTTTAAAATTATGTAATTTTAAATGTAAAACATTAAAAATAAAAAAAATGCTAACACAAGACGTTGACAATTAAAATAATCTGAGCTTCATTTGAAAATAAAAAAATATTTTATTATTAATTAATTACTAAATTATAATTATTATCATTATAATCATCATTATAAAATTATCAATAATTGTGACTTTAAAACCTTTTTATACTCAAATCCTTAAAATTTGCAATTATTTTTAATGAATTCAAATCGTTTAAGAATTGGAAATTTTAAGTTTGTAATTATACTTTTTTAACTTTAATTATTGAAATTTAAATTGCAAAATTGAAACTCATGAAACAGAAAAATTGAAAACTTAGCATTTAACAAGAAAATTCAGAACTCTAGAATCACAACCATTTAAAATTGAAGAAATTATTCAATTATTAAGGTTCAATTGCTTTTTTTTGAATTGAGTTTGAAATGTTCAATATTTTTGAACATTTTTAAATATAAAATAATAAAATTTTCAGTGTATCTTTTTAAATCTTCTCATTTCAAAGGCTTAAATTTGACTAACTATTTTCTCAATTTTTATTGTTTTGAATTTCTTTCAAAGGTATTTATTTCAAAATTGTTTAATTTAAATCCTTGGAACTAAAAATTCTGCAACTATGGTGTCTTTCAGTTAAAAAGTTTATGATGTAGCAGAATTTAGAATACTAGAAAATTTTGTTGATTAAAAATTGAAAACAAACAATGTATAATATTGAAATGTTAAATTATTAAATTAAAAATTGAGTAGCAGGGCTTTTAATAAACTCTTATTTAATTTTAAAGGATTTGATAGAGACATTGTCCTGACATTTTTAATATTTGAATTTGAACTTCAACATCGTACAATTAGAAATTACAAACCTATATGAGCTAAAAAAATGTTTGACCGAATATTTTCGAATGTAAGCTTTCAAAGCAAAAAACCTCAGTTTTGAGGCTTGAACATTAAATTTTTTAGAACTTCATATTTAAAACTATAATTTTTAGTGTGAATCATAAAAAGTTTAAAGAATATAAGTATATTGTAATAATAAGCGTGAAATGATGCAGCATCAAGTATAGTTGAAAGTAATAAGATAGACTTTTTTTATTCTAATATGTGTTTCTACTGAATAAAAATTGCTTTCATTTTGTCTGTTAAAAAGTCAAGAATTTGAATATTGAGAACCTTAAAAGTTCAAATATTGTAAAAATTCACATTTTAAGTATTCTGAAAATTAAAAAAATTATATAAAAACTTTAAGATAAATAAATTCAAGCGTGAAGCGTTAGAAAATTATAGATTTTAAACTTTCCTTGTTAAATTAATCCTAATCTAAAGTGCAGAAAAAAAGACCTTTAATGTAGATTAAGTGAATAAATTAATTGGAAGATTATTCTAATTTAGTTTAGAACTTCATTCAAATGACAAGTGAGGTATACAAATTCTTAAAATTTGTTTAAAAAATGTTTTAGTATTACTAAGAATTAGTGATTTCATTTACAGATAATTTATTACAAACTCAAATTACATTCTCACTTTTTTATACATATATATCTATCTAATTATCCTGGGAATTATATTCGGGTTTCTAATTTTTTATTAAGAGACGGCTGTCAATATGCAAAGTAATTCAGGTAATCCAAGTAATTAATTTGTAATACAAAGTAATCCAAGTAATTGTGAGTATTTCAAATAGGTAATCTAAATAGCTTTCAACTATTTTGGTGAAAATTTGTTGTTTTTTGTTAAAAATTAATTTACTCACTGAAAATCTAACTACTTCATTTTTTGTTCAAAATTCATCTTTCGTAGTTGAAAATTCATGTATTTTGTGAGGAAAATTATATGTTTCAGTAGAAAATTTATTTTCATCAATGAAAGTTCATGATTTGCGTTGAAAATTCAAATATTTTGTAACAAATTAGTATTTGCTGTGTTTTAAGTAATGTCTACTGGGAGGTTATAATATTAGTATTGATATCTTTTTTTAATATTATTACCAAATATTTTAAAATATTTAAATAGTAGATTATGTACCTGCCGTGATGCATACGATACTTTATGTGAATAAGCAAATAAGCGCTAATTTATCTGCCCAAAGAGTAGTAGTAAAATGGCGGTTGATTCTAACGCTTGTGCACGTGCCCTGTGTGGGTCGATGCGGTACAATAAAATTGACTTTACGTGCCGCTCGTCGCGGTACAATAAAGTCCTATTTTACTGCCACTCCGCAGGCAGAAAAAGGGCGCTTTTTCTGCTTATTTCAGATAAAATATTTTCATTTTCATTCTATTAAACTAAATTTGTTGTCAATATATTTTGCATATTGCTGTAATGTTTTTATAGTTTTTACTACAGTGCTACGAGACCTAAATAGATTAGTCTAACAAGACGGTAATAATGATAGACCATTGAAAATTTATTTCTTACTAGAAATTGCATTATCTTAGTTAGAAATTAATTTCTTAGGTTAAATAGTAAACTATTTTCTTAAAAAATCATGTTTTTTGTGTTGAAATAATATTTTTTTAATCCGAAAATGTAACTATCCTATTTTTGGTATATTATGTATTTTCATAAAGGTTTCACAATTTGGTTGAAAATTTATTTATTTTGTTGAAAATTAGACTTTTTCGGTGAAAAATTAATCTTTTTGTATAATAATTTATGTTTTTTACTAAAAACTCAACTGTTCAATTATTAATTAATCTGTTTTTTTGAAAGTGCAAAAATTTTCTTGAAAAGTATTGTTGTTTGTTAAAAAGTGTTTTAACCGTTTTTTGATTAAAATTTGCCTAAGTTGAAATATAAAATATTCATCCTTTATCTACATCCTTTATTTTATTTTTTTCATTAAAATTACTATTTTGTTAAATAATCTTTCTTTTTGTTAGCAAGTTTGTAAATCATTTGAAAATTCATCTCTTTCGTTGAAAATTTAACTATTTTGTTGAAGAATCGGTGTTTCTTAGTTAAAATTTTTTTTTACTAAAAATTAAACAATTCTAGTTGAAGATTCAACATTTTAAATATAAATTTATCTCTGGTTGAAAATTCAACTAGATTCTTAAAAATCAGTTTTTTCAAGTAGAAATTAAGTTTAAAACTAAAAACTTATGGTAAAAATTTATCTTTGGTAAAAAATTTATTATTTTCAAATGCAAATTCTTCTTTTTCGGTAGAAAGTTAATCTTCTTGTCTGACAGTTAACTATTTAATCACAAGTTTATATATTTTGTTGGAAATTCGACAATTTTTTTTTAAAAATAATTCTTTTCTGTTTAAATTCACGTGAGTCTAGTTTAGGTGGAGTAAACGACCATGTTCTTATATCCAAAGGTAATCCAGAGAAATCCGTGTATTAACTATTAGTTAAGTAGCATATAAGGGACGCAAAAAATTAAATTGGTCATGAAATTGTTATAAAAAATCACTCTCTTTGCAAAATTTGTTTGATCTGTTTAGTTTATTTTAAAGCTAGGACATCTATACACCACTCGTTGAAATTTTATTTGATTATTTCAGTGAGAATTGAATTTATGCATTTTTAAAAAAAATAATGTTAAAACGTTAAAATGTTTATTTAACTAGAAGACTAACAGAGATAAAAAATTATCAAAAATCTGTTTTATTTTATTTTTTCATGAATAAATACTTCGTATAGGTCTAATAATTTTCATCTTTTGAATTTTTACTAAAATTTCCTGACACAGTTGACATGGCTTGACTCTACACATGAATATATTTTTCCTATAAAAAGAAATTAAAAACAATGCTTCTGTTTCTTCAGAAACACAGTAAAATCTAGTTGATCAACTTGATTTTAAAATCTGATCAATGTGATATGCAAAGCTTTTTATACAAATTCCGGATATTTTATCTGATCAGCAAATCGCGCATCAGA
>JAUELO010000085.1:3068427-3079856 GCA_032357855.1 Amphibolips quercusostensackenii | reverse complement strand
AGGTCAATCAATTTGCCCAGAATGACGGAATATTTTTTGTTATTGCATCAATTTTGTATTATGTTAATGAAAAAAATTTTACTATAAACCCGTTTTTTTAAATATTATGCATTACCATAGCTTTCTTACTCTTTAATAAAATGTATCAATAATATAGGTCAATTGATTCGTCTTGAATAAACGAATCTTTTCTATTCTTAAATCAACATTAAATTATGCGTCTGAAAAATTTTTTACTATAAGAATCGATTTTTGATATAATATGAATGAGCATAGTTTCCCTACTCTTTAATAAAATGTATTAGTATTATAAGTTAATCGATTCTTCTTAAGCCGAGAAACCTTTTACATTTTTGTATCAATTTGGAATTATGTAAATGAAAAAAGTTTTACTGTAAGAAAGCGTATTTTCAAATTTTATGCATCACCATATCTTTCTTACTCTCTAATAAAATGTATCATTAAAATAGGTCAATCGATTCGTCTCGAATTCACACATCTTTTCTATTCTCACATCAACTTTAAAAAATAAAAATAAGAAAATTTTTACTATTGAAATCGATTTTTAATATAATATAAATGACTATAACTTCCTTACACTTTGATAAAATGTATTAATATTATAGGTCAATCGATTCGTCTCAAACCAAGGAATCCTTTATGTTTCTGCATTAACTTTGAACTATGTTAATGAAAAATTTTTACTATAAAGCGATTTTTAAAGTACTATAAGGTGTTTCGAAAATTTAATTAATATTTTTAGAAATTCTTTGGTCGGTTTCAAGATATTAGCGATAAAAGTAAGACGTCTAAATTTCATGAATTTATCTGCAACAGTTTTCAAGTTATCGTGTTCACAAGAAAGTGTGACATCTATACACACCTCCACACACACATCCACACACACACATCCGGACAATTGCTTAGAACATTGTATTACACATTTTCAAATAGACCAGCGTTTAATTTAATGAATTTAAAAATTTTCACAAATGTCACGATTACAAAGCTTCCTCTATGAGGAAGCAATAAATTAAATATAATTAATAATTTTAACAAATAAGCGAAAGTTGGTTTTAGCTTAGAATATTTGACACTAATTGGTAATTATTGTATTTTAATTGATACAAGTTAACTGTATTTATCTAAAACCACTATTTAATAAGCTCACAACGCCCCCTGAAAAATGAGCGTTCTATAGCCCCTTACCGAATGGTGACAGTGGTGACATGTAATAAGTTTCAAAAGCGTTACACTGACATGTGAATAGTTCCACAAGTGGCCACTGAATAACGCACAATGTTTTCTCCAATCGCACAATTGGGAAAAATAATAACACCAGATAGCACTCTAACGCCAACCGAACCAAATCTAAAATTTCGTGCTATACGAAATTACCAATCACAATCCAAGCAGATGACTGCCGCGTTTATCTAAAGAATACAGTCAAGTCATAAAAAAAGTTGTCTAGTCATTCTAACATGATTCCTACGTAAGTTGTTGACTTTTTTTTGTTTTTGGAATAACTCACGTCCAAATGAAATGAAATATTTTGGGTAAAATTTGGTAAGTTATATACAGGGCACTACAGAATGTTGGTATTGTCCTAAATTTTCAGAATAACAAAAAAAAATTGTCATAAGGCCTTCTTAGTAAATATTTCAAAGATAGCACATTTAAGCACTAATGAGTTTTGTTTTTAATATTCAGGTGAAAAAATTTTAGATTGAAAAAGTAATACATTTTGAATATACATATACATACTTAGCTTTGTAGGTTTGCTTTTCTCAATTATGATAGTTTCTACATAGAGAGTGCACAGCGCAGAATTTCAAATGTGTCTAATTCGCATATTGTGAAATTTTGAAGGATGAAAAATAGAATTAATTCCATTTTAAAAGATTAATAATTAAAACTAAGCTAATCGTTAAATGCAAATGGAAGCTCCGTGAATTATATTACATATACCTAAAGTGATAAGAATCAGATTTTTCACAACATTTCCATTGATGAATACATTGTTACTTCATTACTTTTTACTATGTTACTTTCTTTTACCGAGAGTTGCGATTAAAATTACAAAATAAAAATTCTGTTCTTATGTTCCTTCTCTTATTTTTTATATACAATTTTTGTACTAACTCACGCAGCTGATTTAAGTAAACTATATTATAAGCTACGTTTAATGAGTCTAATTAAAGGTAATGAGAAAATCCTGAACAATCATAAAATAAATGAGAACATTAAGCGCGCTAACCTGCACTTTCCTTATAGCTGAGTTACAAGGTGTCAGAAAAACTAATTAACATTTTGTTTTTGAAAGAGTTAAATTGTTCTGCAATAATTCATAACTAAGACTAAGTAAGAAAATAATATTAAAATCACTTGAAAACCGATAATCTTCTTGAAGGATCGCATTTTGAGGTAAAAGCAGATGAAAGGTTTTCTCGAGTCTGTGCTATTGCTAACAAGTTTATTAGTATAAGATTAACACAAAAAAATTTTCCTCAGGGTGATAAATGAATTTTAATCAGTTTTTTACGACCTTTTCCTAAAAGCTTATTTCAAGCATATCAAAGAGACTGTTAGGCATTTAGGAGTAATATCATATGAAATAAGAGTTATTTTGTCAGTATTTGGCTTTTGACGCTTTAGATAGAACTTCTTATGCATATATCACACATTGTCGTTGATGTGCGACTTATGAATTACGATTCACTAATTGTGGGGTGGGAAGGCACTCCTATGACTGGCTACAAAAATAATGTTGTCAACCTCCTACCCTTTTACAATGTCTTGTGGGGGTGGGGCGGGAAGGCGCTCCTGTAACTGGCCATAGAAATAATGTTGTTCGAACCCCTGCATCTTTCCAACGTTTAATGAGGGCGAAAAGGCACCTATGTAACTGGTTTTATTATTGAATATAATTAGTTAATATCAAATGTCTTATTTTATAGAATTCAAGCAGCATGGTATGAAACATTTTTATTTTTTAAAAACAAACAATTTATGTAATAAGTAGAATATAAAATTGTTATTCTTCTTTCACGTTGAAGGGGCGTGAAGCAGAATAAACAAAAATTAAGATTAAAACGAGTCTTATTCAAGTTATTTGTGTCTTGCAAAATAGTTTGTAATAACGCAATATTTTGCACAATTGATTCCTTCTGTCGAATAAGATTTCAATTTAGCTGAGTTAGGTACTTCAAGGTACACTCCTGTACATAATCCAAAGAAAAGGAGATCCAAAATTTGGTTACACTGCTCTAGAGAATAATGTAGTAAATTATACTTTTAATAATTATAAATTGTACCATATTTGCAGATATACTATTAGTTCTTCACCTTCGTCAAAAGCATACAAACACTCATAATTCACGAGAAGAACATCCAAGCTAAAAACAGTTTATGGCTTTATTGTACTTTCTTAAACTTAAAAATGCATGCATTATTTGACAAGTTATACCTGGATTGATAAAAAGTCGGCACCGGAATTCTCGATTTCACCCTTGAAATGTGCTTTTTTACCGATACTAGTTATGTATATGCATGAGCCCTTCAATAAATTATGGAATTGTACATAATACTGGTAATTTAGAATTTCATTTTAAAAGGACTTTAGTTAGATTTCTCCAGGGAGAATCATTAGGTTTTGCTAAAAAAAACTAAGTTTTATTAATAAGAAACTTTTTTTTGGTTTTCACAGTATTTTTAAATTCCTCAAAAAGTACTCTTTATTCGTTTAATAGAGATTTTTGTTACATTTTTCTAGGTGGTGATTAGGTAGCTTTTTTACTCTGATATCGACTTTCACTTTTCTGAAATCCACTTTTTTTAGAATTAAAGTGAAAATTAAAATGCAAGATGTAAAAGACAATAAAAAACAAGAATTTCGAAAAAGTAGAAGTAGAAGTAAAAGTGAAAAAGTTACATAATAGCCCCATGTAAAGAAATTAAAGAAATCATTTCAAAAGAAGACCACCAAAGTTTCTGAAAACTGCTAAAAATCATTTATTTATAGAACCCTTAAAATTAACCTTTATTTGTTTCACATTCAATTTTCATAATTTTCTACTTAATCTCTTTTCATATTTAAAGTAAAAATGTTAACATTGATAACAATGTACATACTTCAATAAATTTTAAGGAATATTACTGAATTCATTTTTTTTCATTGTACCATTATGTAGAATTTTTCATCTCTTAAATTCTGATTTAACAGATGACTACTGTCCTTGAATTATTATTAACACATAGCTTTATAATTATTGTATCATGCTTGAATATATTTTGAAAGAAAAGAGTTATTCTTTTCGTTCTAAACCAATGTAAAACGTAAAAAATTACCTGCAAATATCATTGTCAAAAACTACGTTTTTTTACATTTTTTCAAGCTCTGACCTTCTACATAAATAATATTTTTCGATGTTTTTATAGCCATATTCAATAAAAAGTTGAAAGTGATTACATATACACCCCTAGCTTCTTCATGCATTTTTAGAGAAATTTTGATTTTGAACTACTTTTTTCTAATCACTTTTGTCAACAGTTTTCGAAGGTATAAAGGGTTTTTTGACAAAATTTTATATGAAAAAATGATGCACGTGTATTTAGTGCACGTTTCTCCTGCTTTATCTTTTTTTTTTTTTAAATTTGCGGTTGGATGAAGATGCATTCGGGCGAGACAAGATAAGAAAACATCGATTTTGGGAATTATCTTGACTGTCAGCAGTGAGAATTGACCTTATCTCGTGATTTTAGTCGAGAATCTTAGAAAATGTGCAAGATCGGGCAAGATTCTCGGTAAAATTCACAGTTCGACATTTATCGTGAATCTAGAGAATACGAACAAGAATGCCAAAAAGACCATTGGAAGCTTTGAGCTCATCAAAATAATAATTTTATATTAACTCAAGTAAAACATTTTTGCAAAAACTAATTACTTTATTCGTAGCATCATGAGAGCAGAATATATTAAAAAATCAGATCATTTATTATAAAAACATAACAAATTAACATATACATATTTTAATTTGTTTTATTTGCATTCAATAATTTCTTTACTATAATAAATTTGATTTAATTATAAACGAATTTTTTTATTTGTTTTCTTAGGTGTTTCTAGGAAATTGGACTATTTAGAATTTTTTTAAATTAAAATATATCATTCTAGAGTGGAAATAAAGGGACTTAAGGCGTTAAAAATCGAACAATTCCAAACCTCGTTTAAAATCAAAGCATTTTTAAGCTGAGATTACAAAACGAAGTCGTTTATAATAATTAATTTTTAAATTGTGCATCACGTTCTTAAAATTCAATTATTTAAATCTAAAGTACAGAATTGGCAACATGAAAATCAACGATAAAGTATTTGCATGTAAAGGGAATCACTTGATATTGAAGACAATAAATTTTATTGGATGTAAAACTGACTTATACTGATAAACTGTCACATTGATATGACAAAAGAAGTCGCAAGGCAAGAAACACGCGAAAAGCGAGCGGTACTATAGGATCTTGAATGTATACTGAGCTACACACTATGTAAATCGCGCAGAATTTCGTACAGAAAAACAAAGAAAATGGAGATATACGTTTTTTTAATTGAAGAGGTTAGTTATAACAAGATCAAATTCTAACAACCTATGCAACTCTTGAATTTGCAGATTCCTTCATTTTCTTACATATTTTTTATTCTTTTCCTTATGTCAGATCAATCAACAAAACCATTTGTCGAAAAGCGTTGCAGCTATTGCTTTTGATTAATTGCTAAAGGCATGTCAACTTTTTATACTCGATCAGAAAATTTAATAAAGTGTATTATAACTAGCTCGAGTCTAAAGTTTAATCAGCAGGTAATTATGACAGTTGCAAAAAAGTAACCACTAAAGAGGATGGGAAATCTAGATCACTATTGTCCCTCACTCAACCTCGTGGTGAGTAGCTTCTACGAATTATTATTAGCAGATAAAGTGTAAATGAATCTTCAAAGGAACATTTACTTTTTGCAGATAACTACAAAAATATCAGAACAAGCTTTAATCCCAGCCTCGAGAGAACTTATAATATTTCTTCAGCTATTTGAGTAACGCTTAATAATTTTGAAATTATTGAACCTCATTTAAGGTTGAAGCTTTTACTGCTAGCCCATTCGATCGATGACGGTTTCGGCTTTGAGAAATTAGAATTCGCAAGTACTGAAGCAGACAATACTTCTACTGCTCCTGTCACAATTGCTTATTGCACTAATTTGAATGGATCAATCTAATACATCAAAGAGAAGATGAAGGTATCACAAATTTGTTTAGGGTTTGGAATTTACAGAGGAGTAGAATCTTTAGATGTATGCCCTTCTATTTAGTAAACTCAAGAAAACTCAAGACCGGACAGAAATCACCAAAGATATGAGGAAGGAGCTTGTGCCAAGAGGTTCAAAGATTCTAGCGTGAAGGCATGTATATCAATTATGTCCCACAGCATCTCTTTCTCTTGCACACGGTGTCATGCAAAAAAAAAATATCTTGACAAACGTGGACGCGTTAGAACGATAGGAAATTAATTTCAAAACTACATCAATTGGCGTGAAGCAGGGACTGTAGAAAAAAAAGCTAAGGAATATATGAATTGCATACATCCTTCACTTTTGAGCACCAATGAGAACAAGACATTTTTACAGATTATTTCTTCACCCGAATTGCATATGTTGTTGGGCAACGTAAACACTTTATCACCACATATTTTGGCAGTATTTGAAAAAAAAGCCTTGAAATAGGCAAAATCTTGAAATATGTAGCGTATGCATGCTTTAGTCAAATCCTACATCAAGATTATAAAGTAAAAATCGCTGATTTCAAGAAGAGTTACCTAGATCTTAGCATTTTAAGTACTTCTCAAAATCACGCTGTTTTCTCATCCAAGACTTCTGTGAAGATAAGAATATGAGATTAGGTGTTTCAAGTGGGCAGGCAATGAATTCAGCCCATTTTGACTGCAAAACGATTTAGCGATTTTTTTCGTTTTGATCTTAAAACAGTTTTAAACTAAATCCAGACTAAATAGGCAAAGTGAATGAATGAATTGAAAGATTATTAGTAAGTCCGTTATTTTTTTATTTATGACTGCTAAGTCTGCTTGCTGATTGATTATATATATTTTTTCTAATTTAATTGAACGCTCTGAAAAAAATAATATTTACTTGTCTTTTTCTTTTTTCGTCGGTAAAAGTGAATTTTGTTCTGAAAACGCTCTTAACTTAATTTCACTTAAAATCAGTATATCTTCCACGTTGGCCTTCTTGTCCACTTCTCATCGCTTTGCTTTTACTCCGGGGTCGTGTTGGACTCAATCGATCAGGAGTAGACGCTGATTGCCCAGGTCTTTTTCTCGTGTGCTAAGAGAGATCGATTTCGTTGATTATACTTATTTGGTGCGAATGATCCTTCCGAAATAGGAAGACCTGAATTTGTAAAAGAACAGGCATTTCACAAGGGCATTCAAAATTTCTAATTTCTTTTGGATTCATACTTATTCTAGTAACAGGCAATTACCCATCGTGTGATGTGGTAATGTAATGAGAGGTGGTTTCTATTTTCTGGAAAAACGGTCAGCAAAATAAAAAATAAAATTAAAAAAAAACACAAGTAGCAGGAATTGAGCTGGGATTTTACAGTTACAGACTCGAAGCGCTGCCACCAAATTTAACCGCAAAGTAAAACACTTTTGTACCGCGGCCTATGTAACATGCGTCGAATTTTTTATAAAGCTGTTTTTCTCAAGAATAGCTAAGAAGCGCAATTTTATTATTTTAGCATATTACAAGTCTGGTAATGACCGATTTCTAGGAAATGTATAAATTTAAACAAAATTCCGAAGGGCTCAGGTTCCCCTGCAAGGTGGCCGTAGGTCAGGGATAAAATGTAAATCAGGGACAATTAAAAGAATTTTATTTTCCTAAGAAAGTTAATGAAAAGTCAGGCATTAAAAAAAAAAAAATGAAAAAATCAGGAAATTTCTATAAAAGGCACATCAACTAACTGTCAAGGATAATTAAATGAAAACTCTTAAGTTTTAATTTGAGAATTTTTTAGGTAAATTGAAAAATTGTTTAGGAAAAAATCATGGAATTTGAAAATTTAAGTTTTTCGACTACACCGCCTTGTCAGATAGAAATAAAAAATTAAAAAAAGAAGGCACCTTAAGAAAAGCTGCGCTAGCGCATTATTAGTTTGACACACCCCCTTTATAGTGTGTCAGCATACTTCTATGTCGGCCCTTCTTGTGAATAGAAGTGTTACCCATCTTTTTGCTTTGGCCGGTTAACTGTAGAGCCACTCATTGTCAGGTAAGACCTGTCGAAAAGAGGGATTGATAAGGGCGAAGGAGCCGTCCTGATCGTGAGCATCAATCTCCTAACGAAATCGACTTCTCACGTTTCTTCGAGCCTTTCTACGAGGCTATTAGCTCCTTGTTGCCTGGAAGATGCAAAAAAGCACCACCTGTTAACTCCCGGTTTTGTAAAAGAACATTCCAGCTTAAGATGATTTCCTGCTGAGAGAAGCGAAAGACGAGACGCCTACATTCAATGAGTCAATTTCTCGTCGGGGACGGTTAAAAATAACAGCGTGACAAATTTATGACCTGTCTTCTTGATAACGCTGTTTTTAACTCGGTATCTTTTTTCAGTGTAAGACGTTTTTCCGCTTAATATTAATTTAATAACCTAGATCTTGACGGCATGGTAACTAAAGTTTCATTTTTAAATTAGTTTTTTGTTCTAAAGTTGACTTTACGGTAATATTCTGCGAGGTTAAAAATTATGATGAGAGTAATTATCTTGTACGATGCAGTGTTCTAATTTGGGTGTAATCAATATTGGAGAGATTAGAAATTAGAAAGTTCATACAAAAATGGACAGAGTTTTTAATTTTCTAGATTGTTGATTCTCAAGGAGAATTGAATACTCTTCTTTTCAGAAACTTTATGAGACATTGCAGAATTATTAACAATAATCTTAAAATTCATTGTTTCACATTGTTTAAATTGAAGCTTCTATGTTTTTGTTCGCTTTTAGCATTCGATTTGTCTCTCAGACTTTTTTTCCTGTGAATGTATGTATGGTAATGTATGGTGCAATGTTCTAATTCGGGTATAGTGAATATTAGAGGGATCAGGATTTGGAATGTTTATACATAATTGGACAGAGCTTTATATTTTATGTACAGATTGCTGACTTGTAAAAAGAATTAAAAACTTTTCTTTTTGGAAAATTCACTAAACATTACACGATTATTAATAATAATAATAATCTTCGAATGCATCCCTTATAGAAATAACAATTGTACAAATCCTAAATATAATTTTTCAAATAAAAACATAGCAAACATTTGTGGAAAATCTTTTAAAAAATGAAATAAACGCACATCATTAGGGTTAAATAAAAATGACAGCTTTTACGTAAAGGGAAATCAGAAACATACAACTCTAAATAACTATTGTTAAATGAACAATCTTAACCTGAAACATTTTTGTTGGGGTTTGCCTTCAGTTTTATTGCAAAATTAGTTAGGATTAAGTATGAAAATATTTTTGTTAATTTTATAGATGATTTTTAACCATGCTCATTTTAAAGCTTAAAATAACTATTCCACATTTCAAAAATTTTTTTTTTTACTTTCTAAGATTGACTAATCTATGTAAACTTTATTTATTAAGAACTAAAATGGAAAACTTTTTTTATTTTGATTCACTGTTATGTTCTTCTTACTATTACAGTAATTCATGTTCTTTAGAAAGGAAATCTAATGAAATTGCTCTTAATAATAACTTAAAATTTTTTATTCTGATAATAATATTATTTAAAAGCTAGAATAAGAATAAAGTTTCTTTTAGAAGGTCTACGGGTGACCTGACTAAATTTGTAAATATATTGGTGGTATTCAACATCCTAAACCCACTGGTGAAAGTATCACAAAGATGCGGAAATTGTGTGGAAAACGAAATATTTGGAAATTTGATTCCTATATTTCATCAAAAGTTCACAAAATCGCATATGTCGAGTTTCGTCGGGAATCAGTACAATCGAAAAAGGATGCTGTGACCTTTTCCATTTCATGAATATAAAGGAACGATTTGGTGAATAATTTGGTAGCATAGTATGCTGAAACGAAATGGAAAGAATAAAAATGAATAAAATTTAAACCCTGAGATTTATAACTTATAAGTTATAACCTATAAAATATTGTAAGTGTTTTATAAATACTTATAATACTTAAAACTTCTTTTTTCACTTAAGAACTACCTCTTCCTTTTGAAATTGCTTTTAAAATTAATAGAAGCATTTCAAAACATTTTAAACTGTAATCAATATTCATGTCCGAACCTCAAGGTATGTACACAAATTATGTTTCATGTTCATACTTTGAAACACAGCAGTACATAATAATTAGAATTTACTTCAGCTTTGTTTTCTAGTATGTTGTTATAAACTCCAAGAGTATCGTTAAACTCCGTTGAAATGTTGTCATTAGTATTCTAATACAAATTTAGTAGTTTCAATAATGTATAAAATTATAATATTTGCCCAAAAAATTGTATAAACTTATTTTCAAGGCCATGGTTGATTTGGTAAAGAAATTCACAGAAAGAAAAAACAAAATGTAATCTTTACAGCGATTTAAGAATAATATTTACCTGCGAAAAAATGACCTTGACGTGTTAAGATTTACCCACCACGTAAGAAATGGTTACCATGTCAACTCTATTGAATCACTCCTGTTTCTTTTTCGGCGTTATCAGGATTTGCTTATGTTTTTTTCGAAAGATTCTATGAGAGTGACGGGTCCATCCTGTAATCTTTACATTTAATCTATTTTTCTTGCTTTATAATAAGCCTTCTAAAGGCTTACATCAACTTTTTTTACAATATAGCTACATGCATATTTCATATTATCGTGTCTTTAATATTTACAACTATTGAAGTGAATTTTTATATCTAGATCCTTACTTATATTTTTACGATAGCGCAATATTGAACATAACCATTTTATACAAATCTTTATACATCTAAGCGACTTCCGTTTTCTTTTTCTTTTACTTTTCTTCTGACTCAAATTTGCAATTTTTTTCACATGCAATATTTTTATCTTTCTTACTTGCTTCTCTAGCCCCCTCCTATTCTAACATCTACTTCTCGCCCAAATCCATCCTTACCTAGAATCTTTACCACATTCTCTTTACAGCTTTTTTTATCTTTCATTCTTTTCCTTTTACCCTTCCCATACGTCTTCTTATCTTTTCTCTTTTCATTCACATATTCTGGACACTCTGCTCCGAAAACATCACTGCTATTAATTTTCTTCACCTGTAAATTTTCTCAAATTCTTTATAGTTGACTCTAATACTTTCTCCCATATCTCTAGTACTAAAGATCT
>JAUELO010000085.1:3045586-3059499 GCA_032357855.1 Amphibolips quercusostensackenii | reverse complement strand
AGATACTTTTACACTTTTTTTAGTTGATGTTAGTCTTTCTGATTTGTTTCTTCTATTATTAAATTGTAAGTGCATTCTTAAAAGAAATGATAAAATTGAGACAAAAATGCAAAATTAAAAAAGACGCTTCTTGCAAAAGGAAAATCGTGGCTTATTTCATGCTTCATATTTCACATATCAAATTTAATTTCTTATTGTATTATTGTTTCGAAATAATACAAAAATCAGCAAGAAATTAAGGGTGGCAGTACAAAGCTCGATGACCAACATTTTCCTTTAAAGTAGGTTTCACAGAAAAACAAAATGTAATCTCTACATCGATTTCAGAGTAATTTTTACCTTCAACAAAAATTACATTCACGTGTTTAGATTAAACCACCACTTTGTAAATGGTTACAATGTCAATACTATTGAATCTTTTTTAGCTTCGATGCGAAAAATTTCAACTGTATCTACTCGAAAATACCCCCGCAACAAAATTTACTTCTGTTTTTTCTGTGTTATTGCGCTGAAAGTTGTTTAAAACTCAAATTGCAATTTTAACATTATAATGACTTTTTAACTTTTCAATATAATTTGAAAATTTGATTTTTAATCGCTTTCTACTGAGGGAGAAAGAAACAATTGAAATAGTTTGTTAAATTCAAATTCATAGTAAATCGATAGCTATCGTAAATAGACAATAAGGACTGCGGATTCACTGTGTCTTTGGACCGATTCAAATTTTCCAATCGGTTCTTTGTTTCCGGGCCAAGTCGATTTTTTAAAGCTACGAAATTTTAATCTTAAAATACTTGCTGGATTTTCTTGAATTTGGCTTACTTTTTTGCATCAGACTGAGCCTGTTTTAATTCAAGGTTAGTGTCACTTTTAGATTATCTAGTTCCCTATGCATTGCTCAAAAAGTGGATAACGTTTTGAAAAAACTTTTTTGGCATTAATTCAGCATCAAATTTTATCTGGAGTGGACTTTTGTGTTGTCTTTAAATATTACTTCTGATTTTGGAGAATGTTTTTTTTCTCATTTTTAAAATTTTTATCTTGCTAGTTATCTAGTTCTGTACTGATAAAATTTCAGATATTCTGCAAAATATTTTATACAAATTTTCCATCGATAAAAGTTTTTCTTGAATAGCTGTTTATCAAACTAATAATTTTTATTCTAAATAACCAATATTCTCTTTCATTGTCAAATTTTACATTTTCTTTAGACATGGCTTCTAATGTGCTAATAAGTGCAAATACTTTATAAGATAGAACATTAATCCGATATTTTCAATCACGTCCTTATTGTTTCAATTAAAAAATTATTATTAGGTCAGTGAAGTTTTGGACAAAGTAATCTAACATCATGAAATAGTAGAAGGTTAAAAAAATAAACTCTTTTGAAAATTGTGTTTTATTATTTGTTTTTTACCTATAAACAATCATGTATTGTACTTTATGGTATGAAATTGTTCATTTTATAAATAAGGATTTCAAATTATGATATCTTTAGAAGTAACATTAAGAAAATTGATACAGAAAATTCTATCGTTTTCATTAATTGTAAAGCAATCGAACTAAACTTTTTCGAAAAGCACTTAGGAAACATAAAATTTGACAATTCGAAGAACTTGAAATTTAAAAAAATGAATTTAAAACTAGATTATGTATCAAATCCTCAAGACTGGAAATATTTACTGAAATATAAATTCCAGGGAAATTTCAGCGAAAATATAGAGTATATATATATATCTGAATCAGTTTACAGGACATTGTTCAGAAATGCTCCCTGCATTCCTCTTATGTTTTTCTGGAAATATTTTCTCATTCTCACATTCTCAACACGTGAGAGGGTATTGGATTTTTTGCAATCACTAAGCTTATAAGTAGAAGCCTTGCCTTCAGAAAAGGGATGAATAAATGAAATGATTTTTTTTTTAGGGTAGACAAATTTCACTGCACACTGAAATTCATAAAAATATCTTATACCTTTTAAGAGTGAGTAAAACGAGATGATTATGCCGATTGAAATATGAAGCAGTGATAAAAAGGTGAACCAACGAAATGGTTGTTTTTATTTAGTGATTGGGTCGGGAAATTGGAGGCCTTTTGTTCATAGGTGAATCGATCTGGGTTGACAAGGGTGGATGTCCAATGTATCGATGATATGGAAGAGAAATAACAAGAGGGCTAATCGTTAGTGGAAAACGTAGCATTCCAAGTGTTGATACTCGGCCAAAACGCGCATCGATCGCTCGAGATGAACGAAAGAAGAAAAAAGGAAGAGAAAGAGCTGCGGAAAGTGGAGAAACGAAAAGAAAAATTGCGAGTTGATACGAATAGTACACACACTCACACACCAAAATTAAACCAAGTTGGCATAAAAGGGCGCTGGGAGAGGCGCTTTCACGCCCTTGTCACGGTGTAATAATCAATTTATTTGCTCACATAAAATTAATAACGTAATTTTAGCTTGTATAGATATGCATAAAATGTATTATATTTATTGATAAATTAACATTCAACTAAATCTTAAGATAGTATTTTATGCATCAAGGGGGAGAAGTTTTTTTTTGACAAGTGTTATTTTTTGAGTGGGCGAGCGAGCACGAAAAGGAGATGTTTACTGAAAAAATACACCAGTTGTAAAAACTTCCTTCGCCCTTGGAGCATACGATATTTTTTATAACAAGTGCATGATTTCAAACGTTTTTTGTAACACCGTTATAATTTTCGATAATATAGACGAATTTTTGAAACCTAATTTTCATTTTAATACATGAACTTAGGAACTTTTTGGTGCTTACGAAAATTTCTAAATTACCAAATATTTTAAAATTGTTTAATTTTTTCGAAATTTTTTAAATTGACAGTGAATTTATAAATTATGAAAAAATTGGGATAATTACAAAAAATGTATACATTGCCAAACGGTTTGGAATTTCATGATTTTAAAAATGCAGTAAATTTATATTAAATTTATAAATTATGAAAAATTTCAATAAACAACAAAAATTGTAAAAATTTATAAAAATGTTTAATTTTTGGATAATAACGAAAATTTTTTAAATTTTGGAAATTTATGATAAATTTATAAATTACGAAAAATTTTTGGATGATTGAGGAAATCGTTTTCATTTTAGAAGCTTATAGTACATTTATAAAATACCAAATATTATAAAATTTAAAAACAATTTAAACTGAAAATATTTGATAATTACGTCAATTTTTCAAATTATACAAATTTGTTTATTATGGGACAGTCATATAAAAATTTTGGATAATAATGGAAATTTTTTGAACGTTATGGTTGCATTATAAATTACAAACGTCTTTAAAACTGTTAGTAACTTTTAAATTTTTTGTTAATTTATGGTGAATTATGGTGATAAATAGTCAAAAATGTATGAAATCTTTAAAAAATTCAAATGTAATTTAAAAAAATTTTGTAATTTTTGAAATTTCAGAAATTTTTGTAGTTTTAGGAATTAATGGTGAATTTACAATTTAAATAAATTTTGTAAATGACGTGAAAATTGTAATTTTATCAGTTAATGGTAAAATTACAAATTCGGAAAAAATTAAAAATTTTTTAATAATTACGGAAATTTTTTAAATTTTGTAAGTTTGTGGTAAATTACCAAATATGTATAATTTTTAAAAAAATTTTAAATTAAAAACTTTGAATATATTGGATACTTTTGGATATTGTTGATAATTATGAAAATTATTTAAGTTCTATAATTTTTTAAATACTGGATATTTACTTAAAATTTTCGGTAATTATGTACATTTTTTAAATTTTGGAATGTTATGGTAAATTTAGAAGCTACGAAACAAATTTTCATATTTACAGTAATTTTGAAAATTTTAGAAATTTCAGGTAAATTCATTAGTTACTAAACTTTTGAAATTAAAAAAATCAAAATTCCTGAAGTTTTTAACAATTAAGGAAATTGAAAGAATTTTAGTAATTTATGATAAGCTTTTTTAATGTTGCAGAAACGCGAAAATTAAAAAAAAATCCAATTTTATGGTAAATTTATACCTTACAAGAAAAATTAAAATTTTTCAAGTTTAGGAAGTGGCACAATAGGCTTTATAGCTTAGGCTCCAATGGGACCCATTGGGATTTCCCTCTCGCCTATAAGCTAAACTAAATTTAATGAATTTACGAACACTCCACCTAATAACATTTTTTTTTTAAATTTTACGTTAATTTATGGTAATTTACTGTAATAAACACATTTGAAATTTCTAAAGTTTGAAGAAATTTTGGATAATTTCGAAAAATTTTAATATTTTAGAAATTCATGGTAAATTGATAAAGCTTCGAAGACTTAAAATTATGGATGAGTACTAAAAAAATTTTGATTAAAAAAATTTATTGTCAATTTATAAAGTTTTAAAGATTTTTTGAATTTTAGATAATTACGAAAATTTTCAAAATTTTGGAAATTTATGATTAATTTCGTTTATGAAAATTTTGTAAGAATCTTGAATTTTTTAAAAATTTTGGTAATTTATGGTAATTTATGGTAATTTATGACAAGTTATGGTAATTTGTCTGTAATTTATGATAAATTGTAGTACTTTATCGGTTATTTATAGTATCCTATCGCTTCGAGTTGGTCCAATGTTTAAAACAATCTATTAATGCGATTAACTGACCGCTTGAGGATCACTTTTTGTAAGCCCAAAATATAAGCTCATAGATGTGTAGTTTTCATTATTCGCCTCTAATGTCACACTTTTTCTCCCTCTGACGTCACAATGCTTAAAAAGGCGCTTCTTCAGCCTCGCTTTGAAGGCATCAAAAAGGGCTGAAATCATGTATGTGTTATAAAAAGATCTTTAAAATGTGAACGATAGAGAAATGATCATGAATGGAGATTATGAGATGCAGGTATCCTAAAAATTTCACAAAAATTGTCCAATTATTTTTTTCACCTTTAATTAGAATACTTTGAATTGTATCTTGTGAAAAAAATTTAGCAACACTAAAACCAACCCTGTAAAAAGTTTATGTTACGTAACCACTTCAGAAGATTCTAGATCTTCCGAAACTCGCCTTGTGTTCTTCCAGACTGTCTAAAGGAGAATGAGAATGCAATATAAAACGGAATGAGTTAGTGAAGGGTGTATGTGGGAAATAGTTGTGTTGGAAGACTGCATGCATGAGTGTGCGAACAAAGAAGCAAAAGAGGCATGGTATGTTTAGGGAGGGGTATTACTCGCGGTTTGACCGAGATGTTCGATAAAAATACTACAAGCGTGAATAAAATGAAAACGTAAAAGCACAGAGTCAGGAATATTTGGAGAAAATTGTGATAAATGTTATCAACGGAAAAAAAACTGAATGGAAGCGAGAAATTAGCTGATAATCGACCCTTGGATTGAAACCGATGGCTGAGTAGCTTACCGTGGAAATATTAACTTTTTTACGCAAACCGAGAAACAGAATTAGAGAAACCGCAAAATTGAAGGGAAGAAGGATTTTCAGCTCAACGGCATCTTCTGGCTTCTGAGCCAAATTGGCCCAGGAAACACTTGTTTTATGACATTATATTGTACAAAAGTGAAGAGCAGATCTTTATTACTAATCCTGGATTCAACTAAATGTTCAATATCCCAAGCTTTTCTCCATGCAATTCAATCTAAAACCTATTGTATTACGATTTACTGTATATCGTTTATAAAAATTGAGTATATTAAATAATATGAATGTTTGCTGGAGATTTGGCGTTTAATACAAAAACACGCACACATGGACACAAATTGAAGGTTGGAGTCTCGAGGGCGGAAATCTCCTAACATTGCTCGATGTCGTTTTTTATCCTATGGCAAATCTGAGTGAAGATATTCGTCAGAAGATAATACCGAGTGTACTGCTAATCGTAAATAATAACAATAATCGCTAAAGCAGCGTTAACGAGCGTTACATTAAATATATTAATAATAATAACGATAATACCTGTAATTATAAATGTAACAAAACTAATAAGAAATGCTAATAATTATGATAACTATAGTAATATTAAATACTATACAATAAATCACTTATTATTCGTAAATAAACGTGATAATCGACGAAAACAATGACGAGGACGAGAACGACGTAACCGATAACGATGATGAAGGTTCACATACACATAAACACATATACATGTTGTTGACAATTTTCGGCGTATAATCAGTCGATTAACCGGTCCGGTTGGTAATCGATTGCACGACTTTACCGGAGCATGCTTGGGTGCCACGTGGAGAGGGGTCGTTTATAGGAACCGTCCTAACCCTTTTCGTCACAGAAAGCCCAATCAATCACGCGTCTTCCCAAACGACTCCTATACCGCGACGATAACGCGGTCAGTTATCGAAAATGCAGATTTTTCGAACCAGACACCTCTCTCTTCCCACTAAAGCTCTTAGTCCCTTTCTCGCGTTCCGAGAGCAACTTTCCACTAATAGCATTTAAGTTTCCAATTAATGGCTGATAAATTCAAATTCAGCGTATAGTCTTAAGTTCTGGACCCGATTATTTTATCATAAGAATGAGATGCTAAATAATACCTTCATGGAATTCAGGGGATAATGTACTAAGAATGTATTGATTCAAGCTAGGGTATCATGCTTCAAAGATAATAGGGAAAGATAGAGGTGTTTAAAATTAATACAAATATGACACTAACTAATACTTCGCAGGGTTAGCTCAGTATTGTTTCTATTCAGAAAAAGTAGGAAGACGGTACCTATTAGAAAAAGTTGCAGAAACGTACATGTAATAATTATTTGACAAAAAGTGAAGTTCACCTTATTTTTTTAGACATTAATATGTTATCTTTACAATCACTATCACTAGTTTCATTCTTCAAACTCATTTGAACTTCACTATTCAATATTAATTCGTTGCAAGTACGTGATAACTGATAAAATATCACGAGCTGAAAATATTTAACAAGTAAATATATAAATTTGAGCCTAATATTTGTGCATTCAGAAATAGTCATCTATCGTAATTCATGCGAACGTGCATGAATGCTATTAGCTGTGGCTGAATATGAATGCTGCTTTTTGATGGGCTATCAGCCATGTGCGAAGAACTGTACACACAAATATTTCAAATAGTCATTTATAAAATGATTTTTCTTAATGCTGCCAGTGCTACCAATAAAAATTTGTGTAATAAAAATTCATTTTGGAATAGGCAGGTTCTTGCCTCTTTTCCTGAACAGGCTTCTTCCCTATTTTCCTGATGTGACGCCTGCCTGGCTTCGTTTCTGAAGAGGTACGCTCTTGCGCTTCTTCTTCCTACTTTTCCTGAGTACGTACGATATTGCGCTAACTGAACGACTTGAAGTAGTAATAAGCTTTTACTAATTCGTTTTTTTTCGATAGTATTTCAAGAAGCATGATATTTCAGTGCGTTTTAAACGTAGGATAACACTAGTTTGAATTTTTTTGCATGGACTGAACCAATACAAATTTGTGACGTTGGTAAATATTGGTAACAGGAAGCTGTGTTTATAAGACAGTCAAGATAGTTATAAGTAGTGCATCTATTCAAAATATATATTTCCAAATTTGAATGTACTTTAAGTGTCAAAATCAATTACAATTAAATAAACTGAGTTAAAAGAACGAGAATGATAAAAAATCGAAAGTAAGTATAAAAATGCAAAATATTTTATTTGAAGTACAGATTTTGTGGATAAGAAAAACAGTTTGCACTAATTATCAATTTCCGCATTTAAATTTTTTTGCCCATAAGAATATTAAAATCCGTCTTCTCTTGGCTTAAATTTTATTTTAAAAATAAAAAACAGATTAAAGTCGGACGTCTATTTAGGCAACTTTTAACTCATCTAATGGCGATAGCAAAAGTCACTTCCAGCACAATTTCAATATATTTTTTCACGCCCTTTCCATTTATCATAAACATTTTTTTTCAAATAAATATTTCACTGTTTAAAATATAAGTCAACCAAAAATTTGTCTCTTTTGAAATAAAAACATCTTCTTTCTTTTTTTATCTAAAAGGAAAGCGCAGGACTTTTCTTTACAGATCTTTAAAGTTGAAGAGATTGATTTTTATTTTTTATTACTAATAATTAGGGTCTGAGGGATTTTTGAAAGTTCACCATTTGTTTTGGGGATTTTTAACTGGGTCTATATTAATCCAGCTTTGTTTATAGTGCATACTGGTAATAATTAAAAAGTTTAATTAAAAACATTGAAAACAGAAATCATGATTGCGCGCTGATGTTCTGAACAATTGTTTTTGCTTTAAAAAAAATTATTTTCTAAAAACAAGGTTATTAAAGAAGAAACTCAAGGTTTTTTTCTAACCAGAAAAAAATTCAAAAAAATTTTATGAAGTCAAATATTTTTTATCACCATAAGAAGAGTGTTGAATCGTTCAAAGAAATGCGTTATTTTCAAAAAGAACTTATCGCTTATTTTTACAGATAAACAATGAAAAACTCCATTTTTAAGATCAAATAAAAAATAAAATATGCTTTTTTCTAAAGAATTGAAGTTTGCTTTTGACATTCATTTTCAAAGGTCAAATATTTATATTGTTTTAAGTGCTTACGATCAATTGCAAGAAAGTGAAAATCTATCCAAACTGTACTGGACGAAAATTTTGTCATCACCATTAAAAGAATTGAAAATCACCGAAATAGGCATTTCAAATAATTGGGCTTATAACTTTGCGGCAAATAAAATGGTTATTAACTAAAAAAGCGACTTAAATATTTATATTTGGATTGGATAGATAATATTTAAATTCAAATGAATAAATAAAAATATTTAATACAATAAAGATTCGTTAAATTTAAAAAGTATCTGTTTTAAGAAAGGTCATTACTGTTATAAAAAAATTAAAAAAAAGTATTGGAGAAATTGTTTTGAGCCATTCATGTTAATAACAAATTTATTGGTATTTTTTTCAATGATCTCATAAATATTTGCAAACATATATCATCTTTTATTAATAACTAATGTAAAATGTAATAATAGTAATAACTAGTGTTAAATTTGGTTAAATTCAGATTTTTCATGAATGAAAAAATCCTTGGCCCTTATTTCAAAATACTCTGCCATATGAATTTTTTAAAATTAGATACCTAAATGTTTTCAATTATATACCATACAGATGGTATAGTATCAAAAATTCCGTATTATATTAAGTTTGGAATAATTCAAGACTAATAATAATAATAATAAAATGGGCCGCTTATATTATTTATTATAAAAATGAATATACGAAAAAGGATAACAGAGTAAGAGCAAAAATTTATAGTCTTTAGGTCCGCCAATTTAAAAAACAAGTGTGTACTACATTTGGTTAATCCTAAAAGAACTATTTTCTTCAACATTTTACGTCGATGAACGCATTTTAGTTCTTCAAAAATTGATAATAACTTTTTTTATATCTGGTACGGTAAATAAATATTTATTTCTGCACTTTTATCTGTAGGTAAATTTTTAATTAATTTATTAAAATAACCGTTCATATAATTCCATGAAGGTTAAAAATTAGGGTCTAACTGTGCGTAAGGTGTGCATCTGGACTGTATAATTTAATTTGAATTCTGCACAGCAGCCGAGACTGAATAACATATTTTTTCTTTTCGAAGCATTTTACTCACATTCTAATTTCAAAAATAAATAAATAAGATTGACGTGACTCAAAATTCGTTACAGCGTAATAAACGACTAAAAATCAAATAGTAGCTTCAACGAAACATTTCTATGAAAATGATATTCGCTGCGTCGTAAACGTCTAATGCAATGCATTTATGTGATGATAACCCATATATCACCCCTCGAATTTTCAGCTTCAACATATTTTCAAGATGCTTGAAACTCAGTAGAGTGTCTTTCGAGTAAGGGAAAAGTCACCCCTGCTTGACCCGTTTTTCATACTTTCACACTTTTATACCAACAGAAAGGTGTAAGAAATAATATTAAAGTTTTACGGATAAATCGATATTTCGTAAGTTACAAGAAAATTTTCTATATTAATAAGAAGAATGGTGATTTCCATTCAATAATGTGAAATAATATTATTCCAAGTCATTGAAAATTACATCGCTCTGGACAAATTATTCGATTCTGAGGTTTCTGGTTCTTGGGAGGGACTAATCTCTTTGCAAATCTTGTTCAAAGCCACTGATGAGTAAAAAAAATCGGAATCAAGAAAATGAAAATAAGATTGGCCAGGTCTCGAAAATCTTTTAAATCTTCAAAAATTTTCGCAAATCTTGAGAAGATTTTTGATAGATTTTACAGAATCCATCGTGTGAAAGGGTGAGGTCTGAAATCTTAAACTGCTAAAATCGAAGTTCACAGATTTTGGTTCCGCCGGATTTAAATGATTTCAGAAGTGAATGACCCCTCGAATTTGGCCTGTATTTTATATTCTCTAAATAATTTCATACTATTTATTTTAAATGTTTATGAATTAGAAAAAAAAAATAATATCACGCATTATATTATTGACCAGAAAGAGAAGTACACCTTACGCACAAACTGTGGATTGTGTAAATACTTGTATGATTATTGCGCTCTTCTTTAGCGATCTAAACCTAAGCAAAAAAAGATTAGCAGAATGAATCACGTAATTTAAGTGAAAGCGACTTAAGATTAACTAGCTTAAGTAAAAATAAGTTCCGATCTCGTATCCCTCCTGACTTCCGATCGATGCGATTAGACGATTTGTCCCCTCATGGGAATCACTATCAACGCGCAATCTCCAGCACCTCCTCCCACGGTCAGAACGAATTCGACTCGGTAGACGAACATCGTTCTTTAGTTTACTTTTTGCTTTCACTTGGCTCTATTATTCATGATCGACTCAAAAATGGATTATTTTAGCGTTCGTGGTGAGAAGCTTAGTCTTCGGTCTCAGCTTGCTAGGACAAGGGGTGTGCAAACGTTTTATTGACACCAGATTGGTTCCCAAGGTTTTAAACTAAGAAGGGGTCTTTCCATATCTGTCGTTGTAGCAGATGCAAATTTCATTTTTTTTTAAATCTGTTTGAAGCTTACATAAATCATTTCCAACTTTACTTTCTAAATAAATCGACGAGACTGCGTCGTTGATACAAATTCTTGTTAAGGACCGGACAGGAAATATGTCAGACTGTTATTGGGGGAGGATAACGTAGAATATGACATCACACATAGAAAATATGAATGTGAATTACAGTTTTTCGAAATACTTAAAAAAAATGAAAATTTGTGATTTTATTTTGCAAGTAAAGCATCTAAATGCAGACTTCACACTCTTTACTCTATTCCCATATTTCACTCTGTAATCCTTTTCAAGAATTTCTCTTTTTTCCTCTGTTTTCAAAAAACTTTTCCCTTTTCTTGTTTTTTCGCCTAAATGAGAATTAAATCAATAAAACACAATAAGAAAATCCAGCTATTTTTTGTTCATACCTAAATACTTGTATATTAATCTTATTTCAAAAATTTTTTTACCCCTATTATTCTACTATTTTCGTAAAAAATTCGCACTGTTTCCACTGTTTTGAAAAGAATTTTTGGCTGCAAAGTCTGTTGAAATATATTATATTTTTATGATTCGTACTTTATTTTAGGCATTTATTAAATGAAGTCTGTGAAAACATTTCGACTTATAAAAGGGGGTGGGTCTTAATATTTGTGAGGTCATCTTTACGGGTTAAAGCTTTCTGTGATGATCTGCGACGAAGAATGGGAGGGGTGGAAAAAGTGTTAAAATAGCGTGACGTAGTTTCTAAACGGACCCTTACCGACATCTACCGACATTCTGGAGAATTCGAGGGTATTTATGCCGCTGCCTTCTCATACGTGTATACTCAAATAACGATTTGTCCCTTGCTTATAAGTCATTTAGAAGAAATTTAAAATTGATTCTCAGTTTGAAAAACTTTTCTTTTTTTATAAAATAATGCAAAAAAGTTGACTTGTATAGTTGGATGAATGAAACTTTGGTTAAATCCGCGCGTGCTGTCTTTCTGCCTATGAATCCCCAATCTCTAATGTGAGATGATTAAAATTATTATTCGAGTGTCAGACAAAGTATGAATCAAATGATTGAGCGAATTATGTCACATAGGCCCTTAAGTAATCAACTGTATATTACAAATTTAAGACGTTAATAATTATAAGTAATTAGCTAGATATCTTCGATTGTAATACCTCTTCAAAAAAAGCGAGTGATCATTTTTTAGTCGCGGGGTTGCAATCGCAAATGCTCAATAAAATCGTCGGAGGCTCAAGTTTTAAGGAGCTTTTCTGACAGGGCGATTTCAGGGTAATCCGACACGGGATTGACATTGTCGACTTCGTACTAACTCGCTTTTTTAGGGGTAAAGATTACCGCACTTTATCAAATTTAACCGTCCATAGTAGAAAATTTCTAAAGAGAAAAGTGCACTGTTTATATTAAATCAATTGAAAATTCAGTTACTCATATTCATTTCGAGTTCTATAGACGATAAAAACTTTTTGCTCACCGAATTAAATTCATCTGCACTAAATAAGGTAATTTACAAGCAGGATTCAATCATTGGGATTTATTTATGAATAAAATCTTTTGTACCTACTTCCGTAAAAGGAATATTTATCCAAATTTGCAATATTGAATTTTAAATCTTTAAAACTGAAGGCTTGTAAATGTGGATTTAATTTTAAGAATAATCATTGAATTTTAAATTAAAAAATGTTATACTCTACACTCTAAATTGAATATTTGAGAATAAAATAATTAAATTTAAAAGCTTCTGTAATTGAATAATTTTAACTAGTATGTGAAAGGAAAACTTCACGTTTACATGTGAAGAATTGATAAAATAAAATATAAAAAATTTTCTGATGAAAATTTGAAGATCTGAAATTGAAACGAACTTTAATGAAATTCCTTCTCATTTGTTGAATTCAGATGAAAATTTTCAAATTGAAATTTTCTGAATTCAAAAATTTGAAAAAATTTTTGGATCAACGAAATTTGAAATTGATCATAATTTATTTTGAATCAATTGCATGGTGGCCGTAGGTCAGGTAAAAAATAGAAAATTAGGGGAAAGGCATCTTTTTTGGGTTCAAAAATAAAATATTTTGGTAGAAAACAAAGTGATTGGTAAACATTAATGTTCTAGCGTTAGAAATTCAACTGAAATCTTTTTGGTTAAAAATTAAACTATTTTCTTTAAATTCATATTTTTGATTGATAACTAAACTACTTTGCTACAGGTGAAACCACTTTGCTCAAAAATAATTTTTTTGTTAAAGATTTATAATTTTAGTTGAAAATTTACCTCTTGATTTGAAAATAAATCTGCTTTGTTAAAGGTTAAATCATTTTTTTGTAGAAGATTCATCAATTTTGTTGAAAATTCATCTCTTTAGTTAAAAATTAATTTTTTCTCGGTTAATAATTAATTTTTTCACCTGTAAGTTTAACTACTTCTATTAAAAATTTCTTGATGGAGTTGAAAATTTATCTTTTTGGTTGAAAGTTCAAAAATTTTGTTAAAAACTAATTTTTTAAATTAAAAACGTAACTTCCATTCTTGTTTAAAAATTAATATTTGTTATTGCAAATTGGACTGTTAGATTTTGGTAGAAAACGAACCTTCTTGGTTTGATTTTTTATTCTGGTTAGAAATGCAACTTTTTGATTTGAAGATGAATTTTTTGTTAAAAATTAAATTTTTTTACAAACAATTTGTATTTTGTCTCGAAATTTTAACAACTTTAACAAAATGTTCTTTTTTCTTGACTAAAAAATGTATATTTGTTGAAAACTCGTCTTTTTTGTTGAGAATTCAGTTTTTGAAAATTTAGAGTTTGAAAATTCCATTTTTTTTTAAATTCATACTTTCGTATTGAGAATTCAATTGTTCTGTTAAAAATTTGCTTTTTTGGTTAAA
>JAUELO010000085.1:3025081-3045486 GCA_032357855.1 Amphibolips quercusostensackenii | reverse complement strand
TTAAACTACTTGGTCGAAATTTCATTTATTTGGCAGAAAATTAATTCTCGGTTGAAAATTCGTTTTTTTTTTTTTTTGGTTTTAAAATTCTTCTTTGTAAGTAGAAAATTCAAATATTTTTTAATTTAAAAATTATATTTTTGTGAAAATTTAACGGCCTTCTAAAAAGTACAATTATTCAGCTAAGAATAAAACTATTTTTGGTTAAAGTTTGATCTTTTTTGTTTCAAAATCGATCGGTTTGATTGAAAATTCATCTTTGTAGGTAAAAAGTTCAACGATTTGGCTGAAAATTGAACTACGTCGTTAAACATTTAATTATTTTGTTGAAATTTAAACTCTTTTGTTGATAAGTCATCTTTTTGATTAAACATTCTAATTCTTAGTAAAAAATTCATCTTTTACGGTAGAAAAGTCACCTTTATGACTAAAATAAGTGGATAGGTTTAAAATTTCAATCTGAATTTATATTATCGTGATTATAAAAGATTCGGTGTTCAAAATGTTACAAGATTGAAATGCTGATCTTGAAATATTCGTGGTCATGGAAAAAAAAAATCATGGAAAAGTCAGGGAATTTTGATAATTAGGATTTACGGCAACCCTTAGTTGCAAATGAACTTTGATAACATTGAGGGAATGAAGTTAAACAATTTTTGAACTATAATGATCATGTAAAAAATTTACAAAAAAAAATAAAAAATTTCACAGTTTGAAATTTGGAAAAGCTAGATTCTTCTGTTGGTATCTTTTTCTTTCAGGTGTTGAATTTGGCATTGTTTTTCTGAATCTAATTTAAAATTCAGTTTAAAAACAAATAAGTTAATTTTTCTCAATCAGTAAAATATATCCCGCAAGTGATTATAAAACCATTCACATGTGATTTTTGTAGTGAATTTAGTACGAAGCTAGATTAGCCCCATCCTGTTCAGATTTTCAGGACACCCGCGATTTATCGACTAATCCGAATCCCATCGAAATTTATGAAACGAAGTGATTTTATTTCATTTATTAAAGCAGTCGCCTGAAAGATATTGCTAAAATGAAACCCAGGAATATTCGTAAAAAAATTCAAAATAGGATCCGGATTGAGTCCTCGACCGCGAAAACGATTTCACTCCAATGTTGGCACACAAGCAAAAATTTCTTGTTAAAATAAACACAAGATTGTTATTAAAGTCAATCGTCAGACGCGCGCGGGTAATGCACAGAAAATTAATATGGCATTAGTTATCGTTATTTTATTATTAAGCCATCAAGAGACCAGAGAGGAATGTATGCCAAAAAGAAAAAATAACGTGTTGAGAAACGTCACGAATTAATAAAAAAATTTTTTAATAAAAAGCTTTTGATTGAGAATAGAATTTTTTAATTAAAACTACGTGCACACAAACATTTAGGCATATTAGTCTAAACCTAAGTTAGTTAGGATACTTTTGAAATCCTTAAACAGCCAAGTAATCGACCAAGCCAATTCAATTTCGAAGGAAGTGTTGTCACCTAGTTCATAAAGTTGAAAAAAAACTTCCATGTCTTCCTGAAAATTCCCTAAATGTAAAACTTTCTTTCAGGATTAAAGTACATCAAGTAAGGTGTTCAAATCTGTCTGAAAGTCTTCAAGTTTCACAAAAAGTATCACAATCGAGTCACACTGGAATTTAGTGAATTGAATAATTTCATAAATTAAACGATAAAATGAAAATGTAACTTCTAAGGAGAAAAACAAGTTTTTATACTTGAACAATAGAAGCTACGTTTATAAGAACGAATAGCAAACTTTTTACATTCAGTGCATTATAGAAAGCCCTTAAATTTAAAGGCAGATAAATTAAAAACTTTTAACACTTTGTACAGAAGAAATAAACAAATTTTGCTTTAATATTTGAAAGTCTTATTTACTGGGCATTCTCCTCTTCACTTCTTTAAAAAAGTCGATTTGAAAAAGGAAGTGATCTATGTAGTAATAGCCGAATGCAACGACGAGTAAAGCGAATAACGTTGTATTACTAACTGAAAGAATTGAAAAAATATGAGGACTAATTTGGTCGTAAAATACATTATTTGATTCCAAATATATTTTTTCGGTATAAAACCATTGTTCTTTCATCACGTTTTTTTAAAAATATTTACGAAATCGGTGATTAATTCAACGAACAACATCACGTTATGCTCATTCAAAAGAAGAAACTTTTTATAAATCTTTGCTTTTATCAAGATGATAAAACTTTTGTATATCCCAACTGTTTGCTTAAGATGATAAAGAGTCAAGTGAGAATATATGGTCATATAATGTGTGTTTGAAAATGAATGTTTACCATGGAAGACAGGAAGTGAAACATTGATATAAATTGATGCGATTTCTTCTTCCGAAAAATTCTTTTAAAGCTCTGAAGCTAATATTTCAAATATTTCGGGACTGCCAGCTACGCGAAAATACTAGACAACTCAAATGAGAGTATGTTAACTTACTTGAGTACATAATTGAATCAAGCTTTGATGTGCATTGTCAAAAAAGTTCAAAGCAACATGAAAAGCCAACTAGCAAGTAAACATGACATTTATTCAGTTAAAGGTTTTTCTTCTGTGCATCATGGACATCGGTAGGATACCGAAAAATAAATAATAAAACCTTTTTTATTTAGAGTTTATATATAAGTTTTTATTTTATTTGAAGGGTACATTTGCACATCGAAATTTATATTTGTATACTTTCAGTTTATAAGAACCTAACTTAATAGACGTAAATTAAAAATAATATTTTAGTACTCTTCGTCTTATTTTTATAAAAGATTTTTTCCTTAACTAATACTTATGTTTCTTCCAATTTTTTAATATGTTCTGAAATTGTAAACTAATGGATTGATTGTTCTAAAAATAAGTTTGAGGCATGAAAATTTGTATCGTGTTTCATAATACAAATTTTAGATTGCTTTCATCAAATTAAACTCAATAAATTTTTAACATTGTCCCTTTGATTTTATCATAAATACAATGGTTAGAATTGAAATTTTTTGATTTTAATACCCTTAAATTGAGTGATTTTTAAGACATGAGAAATTGGTTTTTTACACTTCACAATCTTTGAACCTTTCAGCTTGAAATTTGAAGTTTAAAGTTAGAAAACTTTGAACACTTCCAAGTTTTATATTGTTTAATTCAAAATATTTCAATCTTTAATTTTTTTTGACATTAGAAAATATGATCCATTGAATAAATTACCACAAACTTCTGCAGTTCAAGTTTTTCACGGGTTTTTTCACACAACTTAACTAAATTTCAAAAACTAGAAATCTTATACGAATGTAATCTTTATTTATCATAACTAAAGAAACTACACCAAAGAAGAAAAAATTAAGTTTGTTATTCATGAAAAAGAAAACTTTAACTAACTCTGTTAAAAAAATAAAAGAAACAAAATGGAACCTCGAAAAGAGAAAAAGTCTATAATAACCAGTGGTAAATACGTGAAACGGACATACTTTAACAACACTTTGACAACGCAAGTGAAAAAAAGAAAGACAAAGGAGTGAAAGGACCAGATTTAAAAAAAAGTGAGTTCACTCGCTATAACAGGTCCAAACATGACCAACAAACTCCAGTTGTGTAAAGTAGACAAAAAGATACTGAAAGAAAAAGAATAACATTGTGTCCAACATGAGACAACCTAAGTGAGAGATAAATTGAAGAGTAGAAAAAAAATACAACTGAAAATGACACGAGGGCCACACGGTGGGGCAAAATGAAGTAAAATAATTGAAATACGATTTCGGCTGCAATTTTGAATCGATTTCAATCTTTGTTTTTAATTTAAAGCTAACTAAATTCATAGGAAATCTCTTGAGGTTGGTAAATAATTTTTTTATAAAAAGAAAATTTGTTTGAAATGTTTGTTCAATTCTTTAAACTGTATTGAAAACGAAAATCATTTCATAAATATGAAAAACCATGTACAAAACACCTACCATTGTTTATAGTCATTGAATTTTTGATAAAAAATTATAAATTTATAGGAACTTGTCGAGCTATGCTTCGAATATGTTCTTTTTTCGATTTCAGACTAATATCAGTCGTTTTGAATTAATCGCGTGTCATTAAAGAAACGATATATTAAATTTTACAATTCTTTTTAACTTTATATTTAAATAAAGTAGGTTATTGAAATTTATTTTATGATAATAGTAAGGACACTTCTGAAAATTTAGTGAGCTTTCAATTAAAAATAAATATAAATAAATTAAAAATTGAAGGCGGGATCGTATTTTGAATGTTTTTCACCATTTTGCGCTACCGTGAGCCAGTATACAACAGAAATGTTAGGATCTGCAAGTGGTTGTTTAATTACAATAAAACTTCATAAATTAATAGTGTTAAATGAGAGAGGTACCGAAATATTTGAAAAATTTGAAAAATTACGGAGTTTAAGCTGTGCTTAATTTTTTTATCAGATTTTTTTGAATTACGGACATTTTCGAAACTGAGAAACTCATTTTAATGAAACTTGGAGGTAATGCAGACAAAAAAATATGCTCTGCAATCACAATATAAAAAAAGGTAACAATTGCGACAACAAAAATCCAAAGTATGTTAGAATTTCATTTTTCGCGGAAAAAGTACCATTTTTGGCAAAAAATCACATTTCAGGTCAATTCTTCATGGATTTTTATGTTTTTTTAGTGATTGTCGCAACATTTTGCATTTATTGAAAAAGTTTTAACTTTTTTTTAATTTTCAGAACCACCATTTTTTTGAAGACTTCAATTTATTAAAAGCGGTCATGAATCAATATAATAACTACCTAGACATAATATAAAGTGGGTTGCAAATTGCTTTCTAGCATATTTTCAAATTGTAAAAAAAATTAAATTATCTAAACAATTTGTATAAATAAATGCACTTTCCAAATATTTTTTTCTCAATAGCCCTAATTTTTTTGCAGAATCAAACTAAAATCTATTGTCAAGGAAACCTTGCTGTCATATTTTCTAAATTGCAAAAAATAGTTGATTATATAAACAATCTTTACGGCTAAATGCACATTTCAACATTTTTTTATAAAGGCCCTCTAGTTCGTAAAAAAAATAAGGCCTATTCATAAAAAATTGTTAAAATAAGCGTTTGTTTAAATGGTCGACATGTGTATTTGTTAAAAAAAATTATTCAAATAATTGCTAAACAGTAGCTATTCTTAACTAATTGTAATCGCACCTCAACATCTGTCATATTTTATACAATAGCTATAGATTTCAAATAGCTAATTATAGAGATTTACAAAAAAATGACTTTTGTAATTCAATTTGTTCATAACCTTTTTAAATGAATTTGAAAGTCGTCAAAGAAATGGGTATCACTAGAAAGTTAGAAAAAAGTTCATAATTTGTTGATAAATAAAAAATTTTGTTTCACTTAAAGTGACATGTCCGTAGTTACTTGTTGTATCTGGAAGACTTTCACGGCCATTTATAAAAAAAAAACATAAAAAATCATTAAGAATCAACCTATCTTGGATTTTTTTCCAAAAAAGGTGCCTTTTTCCTTGTGCGACACTGGGGCGACGCGTAATCCTACTCAAATAAAAAATTTAAAAGAATGTCATATCAAATTTCAGCTTGTAACACCCTGCGATTCCTGATATTTCTAAAGTATAGTGGCCCACCATACAAACTCCAAGGAAAACATCAAGAAAGAATGTTTCTTGAATTCAAAGGAAAGCACTGATCCAAATAATTTATTTATTTAAATAAGTAAAAATGTCTTCGATTCTTAAAAATTATTTTCTTAGAGAAGTAAATAAATAATGCAGACGATAATAATAATAATAACCATTGACACTAATAATACTGACAGTAACGATATTCTTAATACTTATAACAATTATAATTAGTTTATGTAACATTTGTAGTATTGTTATGACAATCAGATTATAATTGCTCTCTCTACCTTGAAGTGTTGAAAAATTCTTCCAAGGCTTGCCTTTACCTTAACTTTATTTTTATTTATATAATATTTTTCCTCTGTGTCCTTTTTTTTACCCTTTATGTTTTTTTTAAGTTTTTAAATGCTACAGGCGCTCTCTGCTAAACTTATTTGCCCAAGAAACAACTGAATAGAAAAGCCAATTAAAAAAACCAAGTTAGCACACCAAAGGGGGCGGAAGGTTTTTTTACCTCATTGTTTATAGTCGACAAGTCTTGTGTTTGAGGAATTCTCGCGCGTCTTTTTGTGCAGATAAAAAACTTTTTTCAATAAGAAAATCTAGTGAAAAATTATATTATGTGAATCTAGATAAAAAAATGTCATTTTATTCTCGCTGTGGGATTTCTATGCGTCGGATCATTAAAATAAGAATGAGAGTGTTGTTAGTAAAAGACAGGCCAAGCGGGAATGACTTTTCGACACATTTCGATCAAGAAACTTTCCTATCAAAAATGTTTATGCGAAAATTTTTACGGGATATTGATTTTTATCCTTGCTCCATTCTCAAATAAGAGTTTTAGTGAAAAGTTATTCTCAGTTTATTGATCACGGAATTGGAATTCGACGGAAAAATAAGGGAAAATCTTGCAGACGATCTTTACGTTTATATATTATTATTGATCTAAAGGAATCCAGCTTGAATTTATAAAAGGTAAATATCCATCTTACAGACTGCTTTTTAAATATTAAAAAGTTTACATTATTCGCATTTTTTATGATTGCTATATTGTCTCCATTTAACGATTCAAATAAAATCAATCGGAATTTGGTTTAATGTTTATTTAAATTTCTAAGCATTACTTGATTTAATTTTTATGTATGCATACCAAATTTTGCAGTTTAGACTATCCTTTCTCTAGATAAGATGTTAAGCACTAAAGATTACTTGTAAATTAAAAGAAAAATTCAATCTAGTTCCTAAATCATGTAATGGGATAGTATTGTCAAAAGCAATGGTCAGGAATTCAGTTTTTGTACTTTTTGTATCTTGACATTCATCTTTTGAATGCTTTCACTATAAATGTAAAAATGTAAAAGAAAGCAGACTAAAAATCCATTAGTAAAAATACAAATAAACTAAAATCTGACTTACATAAATGAAATACTTCAGAAATATAAAACTGGTAAATTAATCATAAAAGTAAAATATTAAAAAAAGAAGGTTTGAACATTTTGCAATTGGTTTATATCTTTTGCATGAGTTGAAATATTTTTTGAACCTATTTCGTAATATCCTTTTTTTGATACCTTATTCAATGTAAATAAAAGAAATATTTGATTGAATTATAATTCTTCTATAATCTTGAGTTTTTGAAAAAATTATAGAAAGACTGAACAAAATTCACACATTAAAAAAAAATTGATTCACTTCTTGGCTAGCATTCGCTAATTTTATTATCAATAAAAAACGTTCTATTTTTTTCTGAATACAATATACTTATGAAATATATACAAATAAAACTTCCCAAAATTTCTTGCTTCTATGAAAAAGAAATAACAAAATTTCAAAATTTTCATACAGTTTTTTCAGGCAGATAGAACATATCAATTTTGAAAAGTTTTTCTTTGTCTTGCTGTTATGTTAGAAAAATATTCAAACATTTTTGATATTTGATTTGCTCTTTTTTAATAAAATTGGTGTCTAAAATTCTAAAAATTTTTGTCTTTGTCAAATAAAAATGATAAATTTGCTATGAAATTGAAAAAAAGAAAATACTGTCTAATAGGAAAATTTTAAAACATTAATTTCGAAATTTACAAAGTTCTTAATTCAAATAAAATTTGCAATGCATAAATTGGTATATGTAGGCATCTGCAAAGAAGCTACATAACTTCTAGATGCTTTATTTTGAAAAATATCTATAAAATAATCAGAAAATTAATTTAATAAGGAGAAAGACATGGACTAAAATTAATAATTAAACAGCAGATTTCACAAAGTTAATAAATACAGCAATACCTAATAAGTTCGATATGTATTCAGATATGTACGTTTTTAGGAAAATATATAAGATGAGTATTTATCTTTTTTGCACTCTGAATTTTTTAATTCAACCAATCTATTTTTGCTGGGTGTATAGTGAAATCCAGGATATTTTTTCTAAAATCGTGATCTTCGGATTCGAAACGCAAAATTTAAGAGAGATATTTTTTTCCTTGTAAATACTTTATAACAAACAAAACTTTTTCTTTAACTTTGACGCCCCTCGGTTTCAAGAAATTGCATAAGAGTACATTGAGTGATAAACAATGTTACAACAGAAAAAGTGTTCTCGCCAGAATCCCAACGCGTGATAACACACACATACACGATGTACGAGCATTTTGTTATCCTGTAATTTAGGGAAAGTGGTAAGGATGTAACGTATCGAATCTACAGTTAAATGTTTATGATAAAATTACGGGTAATTAAGAAATTCTAGACTTTTTCTAATTAATCGATCGTGCGGCGGACTTGTGCCAATCCTTTAGACTCATCACCTAAGCAAGATATTATAAAATTGAGAAAAAAGCTGTTATCCTAATAAGTCGGCTTGAATATTATATTTGATTAATATGTAGGCATTTGAAGAGCGAAATAATTGCCAAAGAGAGTTGCTCCTTGCTTATGTATGTGTCAGCAAAACAGAAATAAAGCAGCGAGAGAGGATATATGTATTTGTATGTATGTTTGTATATGTATGCGAGAAAAAAAGTTTTTAAAATAGGAGGGAAAGAATGGTCAAATTTAAATAATTTTCATGCGTGCTTTTTAATTCCTCACTACGACGATTCCGTGAACAAATCGAATTATGAATTGCCGATGGAAAACTTCATTTCTGTGATTTGTTTGTTTAAAGTTTTAACTACTGATTGTGAATCAGAATGTAATTAATATTGAAAATGCCATCTTTTGTAATTATACATTGTTACATCTATGAATAAAATAAAAAATTAGTTATTGTCTAAGTTGCAGTTTAAATGCAAAATCAGCGCGATAAAAGAAAATCCGAGTAATATCGACAAATTGCAACTTTTTTGATGATTTCGGTGATAAACGTTAGATGAACGAGTTTGGTGAGGACGGAAGGGAAGACTCCGTTTTTTTATCGTGCTTCTCTTTCATCTAAAACCACGTCCACTGAAACAACGGAATTGCTCAAAAAATCGTACGTTCGCTCATTAAGTCAGCCTTGCGTTTTTCAAAACTTTATCATCGGAAGTCATGTTTGATTCAGATAGAAACAACGGGCTGTTTTGCACCGTTTACCATGTCTTTGTTTAAAGCGAATAATAAGGTGTCGACGTTATCGAATTAAAGTTAAAAACAATGTACACTTTTGGAAAATAAAAGGGACATGATCTAAAATTTTTAAAAACACTTCAACAGAATACTAGCCTTTTTGTAACGTTGGACATGAACGGACAACAAATGGAGAAGGAGAAAAACGACAGAAACATTAAGATGTTATTAATTTTCAAGGTAGTTTTTGCACTTGTGAGAAACTCTGTTCTCTCGCCGTTTAGTGGTTGAGAAATCAAACTCAACTAGTAAATACTGTATTGTAAAAGTTCTTTTATAAAAATTCTTTTGTAAAATAATGTTAAGCAAATATATGTCTGGTCGTTTTTCTTTTTTGCAATGTGCCCTGTTTTCTTGATAATAGTGACGGGCATAATAAAACAATACCGCTCCTCGCACTCGGTCGTCCTGTCTTCAGAATGACAGTGAATTGTATTTATTGTGATAATAACGGCTCCTATAAATACTTCCGACAATGTAACTGTTATCGTGATCAGTGTTAACAAAGCCGAGCGTTGAGTTGTCAGTGTTGTCAAAACAGCGATCCTGATTTGGAAGTCTGGATATTCCTGATCGCCATAATCAAACTCCTCCGTTTTATTATCGGTAGTGATTTGTATTACTGTTGCGCGTCGATGACAATTGATTCGCTGATAAGGAACGATATATTATTACTTATACATATGTACATACAACAGATAATATCCGGCGGTGACGCGAGTCCGCGGATATGCATTATACATAGTATATACGTATATTTGTCTTTTATTATCGAATAAGGTTTTTTTATGTATTATCGATATTATTGTCATGACGATGATTATTATTAATTACAAGTCAGATTGAGAGAATGTAGAAGGGACGCCATTAAGGAGAAAGGGATGGAGGCAAAAGGAGATAAGTGAGAGGAAAAATTGTTTTAAATAAACAACGAATCACCGACAAATTTGGTTTTTTAAAGTAATGATCACTTTTATCCGCACATCTCTGAATCTGCTTATTTGTCTTCTAGGGAATTCAATGCAATTTTATTCCGGAGTTAACTTGCTTTTTAATTTTTTTAAACTTTGGTCAATATCTGGCATTTTTTTCAGGGAATATTCTAAGGCACACCTAGTAAAATTTTACAGAAAAGGTTAGATATATATTTTTATTTGAAGTAAAATAAAAACCCCAGGTCAGATAATTTTTATTGAGGGACGGATTTAGAACTACATTCACGAGTTAATACGTAGTTATTAATTACTCGTAACGTTTTTATCCAACTTTAGATATCAAAAATCTCCGGTAGTTACTATTTTTTTAGATAATCTTACACTTTTTAAAAATAAGAAGCAACGAAATTGATATTTTATGCTTTGGTTGAATAACTAATTTCGAATTATACAAGGGTCACATAACTTATATTTGGCACGCTTGCATGTGATCAAAGTGAACGGTTTAAGGTTGAAACAAATTACAATATATGACGTTAAAAATTCTAGATTTTTGTAATTTGTTATGCATCTAATTTTCAAATTTTTAAAGTTTACTAATTTCAAAGCATAATTACATGAAAACATTTAAATTTGGAAAATTATAATTAAAATTGCTTCAAATTGAACATGTTTTAGCTGTGGCCAGTCGAAATTGAACAATTTTAAATTGTCAACTTCAAAAGTAAAACTCTAATCACGGATTGACATTATTTTTAATTCAACGAATTGCAATTGAAATTATTTAACTCAGAAGCTGAAGTAAATTATTGTGCAATTTTTAATAGAACTTTTGAAGTTAAATATTTTTATTTTGGCACATACGTTTTCTCACATATATTATTTCAAAGGCTTCAGATAATTAAATTTTATGATAAAAAGCCTCAAGATGTAAGTAATTGTAAATATTCATTGCTCAGAATCGTAGCGCATAAAATTTCAAATTAAGACATTAAAAATTGTACAGTTTCCTCAAAGTCTTCAAAATTTAGCAATTAAATTGTAAGAGCTTTTAAAACGTAAAATTTTTAATTGAAAACGTTGAAAAATAAAAAACTTTTAATTGAAGGATTATTTTCTCAAACCTTAAATGATGAAATCTTTGAAAGATGCTTAACTTTAAATTAAAACCACTTGAAACTAAAAAGCGTTTAAAATGGCAAACTTCAAATTTTAGTGTTCAGAATTCATCGAATTTTAATTCTACGTACAACATTAAAAGTCTTAAAAATTTGCAAAATGGAATGGAAAAATCTAATATTAAACAGTTACATGATCTTAAGAATAAAAATAATATAACAGATGATAATATTTCAAAGAGAAAACATTATTTTGAATACAAATTTTTAGAACTTAGAAAAAGAATTATTTCAAAAATGTTTTTTGCAACTGAATTTCACTAAAATCACTTATTTTTGCTTTGTAAAAAGCGACAATAGGAAGAAATTCAATTACAAAAACTATTGGTAAAAAAATTAGTTTTCATAAGTCTTGAGCTATTTTTATGTAAAATAATGTTTTTTCTTGCATAAAAAATTACTAATAAAATTATTCAATTTCTTAAAATCGTAGAAAACTTATTTTCCAGATACTAGATTTTTGTCATGATAACTGCCTTACGAGTTCCACAATTTAAATCTCGATAATGTCTAAAATTGAGGGGCCAAATCAAAATCAAATATTTAATAGAACTGTTTTTTTAAAGGTGAATTTTAATTTAAAATGTTCAAAATATTAATTTTAGTAGGGAGCATTTAACAATAAGTTACAAATTGTGAGCGCAACAATTTCAAAATTTTTAGCTTAAGATACAAAAGTTTCTCCTACACTTTTTGCCGAAGTTATGCATCCTTTGTAATTCTATTAATTTCTTCTTTTATTTGTCTTAATTATTTATTATTTTAATGTATTTACCTATATTTTACGAATTTTTTAAACATCCTGAAACTAGGATACAGAATTGCACCTTTCGGGATCACTTGCTCCTTAGAATAAGACCTGTTTCTTTCAAGCAATCAAAAAAGAGAATGAAAAATGCTTTTTATTTTTGTAAATATACACGAAAGCATTTTTCGTTTACAGAGCAGTGTTAATAAAAATATTAGAGAAATTTCACGAAAGAATTAATTACTATTTCTAAAGGATGTTAAAGTCTGAGTTTTAAATGCTAGTTAATTAAAATTTTAAATTTGACGATTACCTCGGACAAATGACTTTTTTATGAGCAAGAAAAAAATCTGCCTCAACCCGGATTTAAACTAAGAATGACACTATACATGAGTGGAGTGTTAACCAATTATGCCACCAAAGACTCAGCATATCTGTTCTTGTTCCTCAAAGAAGCTTCTACAGAGTAATATTGTAAGTAGTATCACTGTTATTATTTTTTTTAACTAGAAATAACATCTTCCAATATCTGCTGAGGCTTCAATGGCGAAATCAGTGAAGGCACTACTCATGTATAGTGGCGTTTCTGGTTTAAATCCGGGCTGATGCAGATTTTGTTCTTCTTTTTAAAAAGACTATTTATCCAAGGTAAGGGTTAAATATCGAATTCTAATTAAGTAAGATATAAAAAATTGAAAAGCATTTTAGCTTCTGAAGCTACGACTTTTTTTAGCTTTCCTATTTTGTATTTATTTCTATCTATCTATTTATCTGTCTATCTGTCCGTCTATCACGAATCCGTATCCGCTCTGTTCGAGCCAAGTGCCACCTATCCACGCCTCCAGTCATCGATCGATCAATTGGTTCACTTTATATACCTATCTATATACTTTATTCCATAGCGTTCTATTCCGAACGAATCTTTATGGAGCTTAGCGCGAGAAGGCGCGGCTCTCGCACAAAATGTCCATCACGCTTCATTTCCTTCTTCTTTCTCCGATCTATCCGTTTGCACTTCTTTCGTCACCGTCAGACCAAAACGAGCCAAATCACACAGAGCAAAAGGGTGAATGGTATTTTGGGCCATTTCTTCCCTGCGAATTCATAGTTTCTTTTTTGCTAGAGCGGCAGGAAATATCACGGAAAGAAGATCTTTTTTGAAACAGAAGGAAAGATAGAAAGAAAAAAAAGATAAAGAAAGAAGAGGGAGCAAAAGAAGTGAGAGAGGAGACAGATTGAAAGAGACGCTATGTGTGAAGTGCTTACTACCTTACTAAAAGCCATTACTCTAAAACATTATGTATGGATAAATTAAATTAACCTATTTATAAGCTAACATCTACATTCTACACCACTATCAACGTATGTATAAGCAGTTGAATAAACGAACGGTTGAATTTATTGTTTAAAAAATAATAAACGTTTAAAAATCTAACGTACAGCACCAACCATATCAGAGACACAGAGAGCTCAATAGGACAAGCAGGTCACACGCCAATTTTTCACCAAGCCCGAAAGGTTTTTATGGTCAAAGGGACATCATTACTTTCCAAAAAAAAATGGGTAAAGGCGAAAGTTTGTGATCGGTGACATTATCGATTGGTGACGAGCGTGTAATCCTACTTTATACATCTCTTTTTTTATACATTCTTCTTTAGCATTATTTACATTCTAGGATACAAATATACCCCATTTTTTAGGGTCATTTTCAAAATTTTTATTTCCGCTGCGCTAAAAAATGGGAAGATTAGAAGAGGTGCAAATATAGACTTCCAGCGCCATATTCAAAATCAATAAGATTCATTTGTTATGGTTCTAAATAATTTATGATAACGCAATAAAAATGATTACCCCTATGTCTGTTCTAATAATTTTTCTATTTTGAATCTGGCGCCAGAAGCTCATTTAAATCGATTTTAGTGATCGATTGTATGAACAGGCGGCACTGTTAACATAGTTTCTGTTTACTTTTTTCGGTGAGTTAAAAAGCAATATTTTATTAATTTAATAATATTTATCGCAAGTGTAAAGGATTACAAGGTACTTTTCTCCTTAAATATAGATTTGAGCTTCCTAAAAAAAAATTGCCCCTCAATAACCATTCGATGAGCCAGCATTCAAAACTGATTTTTTTAGGTGAGTTTTTTTTGGTAACATTGCCCCCTGCATGAGTCTTAAGCGTTCTTTCATTCGAATGAAAGTTGAGTTATTCTCAAATCGATTTTTGCTAAAAATTGAAAAATATACTTAAATTTTATTGACAGTGAGCATCAACCACCTTCAACATAAAAGTTGATAATCTCAATGTTTCTTTACAGCAAGCATTTTTCTAGTGATTTTAGCGATATGAGTATGTGAGTCGTTTAAAAGCTTTAAAATATTGGAGAGACCTGAATATTTTATTTTATTTTAATATAATGAAATTGTTTTACCAACCAATATAATTGTTGTGCCAACTAATAAAATATCAGTATCAAGTAATAAAATGGCAGTACCTTAGCTGACAAATTAGTTGACGCAACTTACCATTTTTTTCATTGAACCTCTTTACTCAGTTTTTAACTCGAAATAACACTTTCTTAGCAATAATTTAGAATATTTTTAACATAGAAGTCCACTTTACTTTAATTTAAAAAGGGCTTGAAAATATTGATACAACACAAAGTTTTCAATTAATTTATTTCTTCTGTAATAATTTTTATTGTGTTTTAAATGCAAAATAAGACTTTCCAAGCAATAATTTGGAATATGTAAAACTCAAAATTAAGTTTTGCTTATTTAAAAAAAGGATCGATAATATTTTTCTTTGAATTTTGAAATATTAAGAAACTATCCAAAAGTGATAAATAATAAAGAAAAGTCGAGTTTTTGATTTATCAAATTTTTTAATTATACTTTTGTCACTCAATTTTTGATGCAGTATAACACTTTTCAAACCAAAAATTTGAAAATGTAATCAAAATTTGCTTACTTAAATTTAACTTCTTTTAAAGAAAGGTCAATACTTTATTTTCTTTTCGCCCACAAAATGTTTTTAAATTGTCACGAAAAAGTATTCTGCAAAGAAAATTCAAGTGAAAAAACTTTCTAAATATGAACAGAAACAAAAATGAGAGAAATTAAAGCTTTCGTATGAAGAATTGAGATAAATAAAATAGAAATTGATAAAATATTATTATTTTTTTATATTAGTGGTTTCAAATTAAGAAAAATGAGAGACCATTTAGACCACTATGTTGAAAGCAGTTCTTTTATACCAATTTTCATTGAATATGTGACCCAAAAAATTTTCTAAAAAAAATATTTTTATAAATTTAAGCCTAGGTCTTTAAATTTGTTTTTCTCGTGCAGTAATTCTGCAGTGATTTCAGTTTCAGTTTGAAAGACGAATAAAAGTAGAAAAAAAAAAAAAAATTTGTACAATTTTATAAGTAAGATGAAAATATACAATAATTATAATAGTTTATAAATGTGTTTAATAAGTTGATTTATTTCTCAAAAAATAAAAAAAGTTAATCTTACGTAAATCGAGAACAATCGTCTACCGTCTGAAAACAACCTACATTTTAGCGATTGGCGAATGATTTGAATAAAAAACACGAAATAATATCAGTCAAGAAACGTGAATTGAGCTTTGAAGTTTTTTCAAAGAGAAGATACAAAAAATTGCGAGTAAGTATGCTCTTGCACCTGCTACATTTGTATACAAAATCAGTTGAATAAAAAGCGAAGGGTATGTTATATATGAGATACTACTTGTTAGTTCTTCTTCATACAATTTTGTATAACGTAAATCGATTTTATGTTTTAAAAATGTCTAAAATCTGATACTCTATAACGATAAATATGGATTTTAAGATTTTTTTTTTAGTTCTGGGACGTGTAGCATAATTAAAATCACCGAAAATAGCAATTAGTTTACTTTGACATTTTATTGAACTATGACTCAAATAAACCAGCCAAATATTATTATAACTCAAAACATTCTTTTAGAAATTTTATTTTGTAGTAATAACAAAGAAGGAATTTAGTTTTCAAAACATACCATTCTTGCACTAGGTAATCAACTTAAGCTCCAAGCGGACCATTCGAACATTTTTCAAAAGACGAAAACACAAATAGATTCTCAGTATAACACGATTCAATATTTTTAAGGCTAAAAGTCGCATGAACTGGCATGATCACTAGCGACTACTGCAGGGTTTAACTTTTTAACTGAAAAATTTTATGAGAAAAAGCATAAGAGAAACTGTTGAAGGTAACAAATTGCGTTCTTGTCAACATAACTTTCAAATAATTTACTCGATCCAAAATCCTCTATTTAATATTTCTTAAAATTATTCAAGCTTTTTGATGAAATATTTAAACGAGAATAAGCTTTATTAAGTAAAAAGTATGCATATTATTATTTCATTTATAAAAGTGTACTCTTACAAAATTACAAAACCCCCACTGGTTGGTAAGACTGGCAAAGTGAACGTTAATCACAGGCTTCATACTAATTCAATTTTAATTTACTTGAAAACAGTTTCTAATTGATTATTTGGATAAGGTTAATTTAATTAGGGGCTGCTGGATTCTGCAAGATTCTGAATACATTTTCTAGGGGAAATTGAAATTTTCCTAATTTGGTTACAGATACGGAAAATCAATTTTTGTCTGATAGGGATTTTAATGGAGAAAATGCATATTACTCTTACAAATTGAAAATTTTGAAACAAATGTAGTGTTACCATTTTACATGTTGATAAATATTTTGAGGAAATACATTTCGGAAATTTATAAAAATTTTATATTGTCAAAAATAAGACACTCAGAAAAATGTGAATGCTTCTGATTTAACAACTTTAAATGTTAAAAAATTGAAATTTTTAATGTGGACTTTATTTACATTCATAAAATTCATTTAGCCGTATAACACATCATTGATAATTTTTTATCTTCTACATTGATTCAAGAACATTTTTTGATTATAATTCGATTTGATTTTATTCTTTATTTAGTGTTTTAGCAATATATTTTACATGTTTATGCCTAATACAATAATATACGGATTAGGTTGCTTTTGTAATCATGCCTTTCCATGAACGCATTTTTCTACTGAGATCACACCCTGTCAGTAGATAAAGGCGCTTTTGCTTAGACAGAACATGTGCTGATATTTGAAAAATATTTCTAAATTTTAATTATATAATAAACAAATATATCCTTTTTAAAATTACGCATTTACATATTTTACAAAAACGGATGATTCATTCAGAAACTTTTCAAAGCGATCTGTGTTGAAATTTAAAAATATTCCCGAATTCTACCGATGTGATAAACAAATATATATTGGTAGAAAATCTACACTTCCAGATTGTTAAAATTTTTTTGAATATATTAAGAAACCTAAAGAATCAATGAGCAAATATGACACAAATGTTGAACAATTTCTAGTAGATGAATATATCTCCATATTCTTTATAGATAAATTAATGAGTAGACATGATTTTTCAGAATAAGCAATATTTAATAATAATAATAGTAATAAGTTAAAATTTCTCCTGATAATTAGCCAAAGCATACGAATGAAATATTACTTTCTGAATATCCCCTCCATAAGTCTGTTTTATAAGGTCCTAAAGAACCCCATAAGTGAGAAGCTGGGTTTTGCGAGATTTGGCACTAATTATGATTTTTTTTGTTTTTTTAAAGCTTAAATTCTTTTTATACCCTTAATTACTGCTTTATATTAATTATTTAATGTTCACGTTAATTTTTGAACTATTTATTATTTTTTTCAGCATTTTTTTTCAGGATAGAGTTAGAAAGTCATTCTTTTTTTATTTTTCACTTTTTGTCCAATTTTTGATCAGGATAAGGTAATAATCAATTAATACTAAGAAAAATAATGGTCTAAACAATTTATTCTTATTAGTCAAAAAATTCTTTAGCATAATGCTAGAAGATTGCAGTTTTTTATCTAATTTTCCACTTTTTGTCCAATTTTCAATAAGGTTGAGATAAATTATTATTTAAAGTTGACAAAATCAATTGTTTAAACAATTTATTATTATTGGTAATAATATGTAGTTCGAATAATGCTTGAAACTGCAGTTTTTCCTAGAATTTTCTGCCATTTGTGCTATATAGTTGAGGTTTACTCTAAAATTTTTAACTTCTTACACATTTTCTACTTAATAGAGTAATAAATAATGCAAGTTAACAAACATAGTTGTTTAGACAATTTATTATTATTTATAATTATCTTCTTTTAGGTGTATACTAGAAAGTTGTGTATTTTTCTAAACTCTAAAGATGTTTGTCTACTTTTTACTTAGTGAGGTAATAATTAATGCAAGTTAACAAACATGCTTATTTAAACAATTGATTATTGTCTATAACTATCATCTCTTGGAAAAATGCTGAAAAATTGCTTTTTTCTGAAACCTTTAGTTTTATTTTGACTTTTTAGTTATGAACAAATAATTATTAAACCTGAACAAAAATCATTATTTAAGTAGTATTGTATTTTTAAGTGAATAATTTTTGCTCTTTTCCCAATATTTATAAATAAAATTAAGTTAGGCAATAAATCTATATCACACGAAAGAGAATAACAAAGAATAGTTTAATTAGAAGTAGATGGAAGGGCTATGTCTGTTTATCACTTGTAAAACTTTTGTTTTGAATTACAAAAAGAAGTTTATTGCAAAGCGCAAAAAAAAAATTTTTAACTGCACATATTTCAATATTAGCGCCTCCCTTCTTTCTTTCCTGAAGAAAACACGTCTCATCGATGATAATATACACGTATGAAGACTACAAAAACGTTAACAAATTATTTAATTAATTATAATATTTCACAAGACAAGGTAGACATACTGCAGTCAGGAAATTGCTTCTGGTACTCTGTTACCACTTGTAGTGAATATTGTTTTAGACTTTTATTTCTAGTAAGAACTTAATTAGAGTCAGATATAAATTTTACAAATATCTCTTTTATTTTGAATAATATATTAACAAAAAGAAATAGTTTGTTCAAAATATGATTATCTCTAATGTTTATTTATTATTTCTTCCTAACGAAAAAGGCAAAGCAAAGTTAAACATTTAAAAAGAAACGCAAATTTCTGGCGCTTATATAATATTAGATTGTTATGAACAATAATAAATTGTTTAAATAACTATTTTTGTTAACTTGCTTGAATTATTACCTCACTAAGTAAAAAAGGACAAAAAGCTAAACATTTTATTTAAAAAAACCGCAACTATCTGACATTGATATAGATAAAGATAGTTATAAATTAAAATGATTAGTTTAAACAATAATTTTTGATAAATTCTTTTGAATATTAATTTATTCTAAATCAAAAGTACACAAAAAGTTAAACATTTCAGAAAAACCATCAACTTTATACCAATTAGCAAAAAGAATGTTATTCATAATAATAATATAATGTTAAACAAATAATTTTTGTTAATTTGAATTTATTATTACTTTACTTTAATTACAAAGTAGACAAAAAGTTACAAATTTCAGAAAAAACCGCATCTATCTAGTATTAATATCAAGGAAGAGAGCTAAAAACAATCATGATTTATTTAAACAATTATTTTTGCTAAACTGAATTAAATTTTAAGTCACTTCAAGTAAAAAGTAGACAAAAAGTCGAGAATCCCAGAAAAAAACCGCAGTTTTTAGGATTGTTTAAAGAGGATAATAGTTATAATAATAATGAATTGTTTGAACAATTTTCGTTTAAAAAAACACAAAAAAATCATAATTAGAGCCAAAAACTAGAAAAACTCATTTTTTTACTTATGGTTTTTTTTTCAAACCCTATAAAACAGACTTATGGGGGTGTTCTTTACAAAGTAATATTTTATTTGTATTCTATGGCTATTTGTTAAACGAAATATTAAGTTTGAACTTAATTAAGCTAATATTGACGATTCTAAATAAATATTACGAAAACTTTTTTTCTATGGGATATACGTGTTGAACTTCGTGGGGCTGGCGTTATCTCTGAATATTATTTAAAAAAAAAAACGAAAGGATTAATTTTTGTGTAGACTCTAACAAACGTCCGGGCAATATGCATACAAATTTAGACAAATGAATAAAATTTTGGGCCACCCTATTGAACCCTTTATGGTCACATCACCAAAACAAACACCCCCTCCCTTAATGCAAACATTTTTTCTTCGACTTTATTTTATGAATGCCAAAAATATTTTAAAAGATTTACAGCTCAAAGTGCTCTCAAAATAGAAAAAATAGGGTAATTTTTTTACAAAAATAA
>JAUELO010000085.1:2930682-2942778 GCA_032357855.1 Amphibolips quercusostensackenii | reverse complement strand
GAAGAATCGAGAGGATTCTGAAGAAGCCGCCGATTCTTTTTCGAGAAAAATCCTATTCTTTCACGTCACAAAAAGAATATTGTCGCATTCCTTTTTCAGTAAGCGCCTCTACCGCTTTAAGTCCTGCCGAATCAAAGTCAGTCCTAGTTTTCTTCCAGACGTTGGATTGCATTACGGCGAATCTTGAAGACCGTGTATAGCCGGGAGTGATTTTCCGAACAGTGGAAGGTGCAGAAGGTTGGAAGCGGGCTTTATATTGGAACCGCTGAGGTAATCGGTATTGACCGTTAAAACCGAGATGAAACGTGAAAGGAATAAAACTCCCTTCTTACCCCAGATCTTTAGAGTAAAATATTATTACATACTCTGACTTGATCCACCTGTCGGTAAATTTATCTAGGAGGAAATTCTCCAGTAACTATTTTTTCTAGAGCTTGAAAAGAGCTTTTAACAGCACTGCAGTATAATATCTACCTTGAAGTAGATAAATGAATCTGAACAATCTACTGAAATTTTTGTGACATTACTGTTTTAGAATCGTGAGTATGATATATTACTGGATCTATTTTAAATGTACATTCTGCTTTTCATTTTAAGAGGTTTTTCCTGCATTCCAATTTAAGAGCCCTTTTGCTTATTTTATGCATATACATAAAATTTTAATTGACTATAAAAGTGGAAATCTCTAAAGAAGTTGAATTTGCTTGTGAGTAATACTACGTTTTTTACCTAAGTATGTTTTATGGAGAAGAAGAATGTAAATGTCAATAATAAAATAGGAGTTACGATTCAGTGATGAGAAAGTCACTCAGGGAAAAGAAGTATACTTACTGTAGTGTTGTAGCAGAAGCTCATGCTCTTCCAAAGTTCCACGAACCAAATTTAACTTGCAGACTGATTGTTTCTTCACTTGGCTCTTCTACTGACAATTTATCTGAATATGTTTCAAATATTTTAAAAGCAGTTTCTATAAGCAGTAGTTCGTTTATAAAAAGTATTTGAGAACCTAAAAATATTTTTAAGAAAACATTAATATACCTAAAGCCCTTTCAATAATTTCCTTGGATATGTCAGTTTTTGAAAGTATGACACTAGATCTTGCTTTAGATTTAATTAAAGAAAAACTCAATTCAAATCATAATTATTTGTTAGTAGCAACAAGATGTGTTTTCAATGGTAGTGTATTCTCTTTCAATAGCAAATTATATAAACAAATAGCGGTTTGTCCTATGGGTTTAATTTTATTTCCAGTAGTTCCAGATTTAGTCTTACAAGTGATTTATTTACCAATTGGTTCAAAAACCCTCTTGGTCTGGGAGATGTCTTAATTACAATTCAATAATTGATTTTGCCTTAAAGTCGATTAGATAAAAGGTTTTGTTGATAGATGTGTCAAATTAAGTGATGTTCATTTTTAAAAATATGTTAATTAATTAAAAACAGCATTAGTACATAAAAAATATCCGTTTTTTTTAGTCAATGATTTTATGACGGAACGTATTCATGGGACTTATAATAGCACTAGTAAGTACAACAAATGGATTGATGCTTACAATAAGTTTCATTTAAAAGTTACTCTACCGTACATTCAAGGTCTTGCTAAGCATTTAAGAAATTTAGTCAAAAAATTAAATATCAATGTTTATTTTGAAAATACGAATACCTTAAATAATTAATTCTTAAAGCAGGACAGTATTAGCATTCCAAATTTGTCATAAAAAAATATTGATTATCACAAAAATTATTAAAAATTAAAAAAAAAAATTGAAATTTACGCTATTTTTACAATATCTACTTAAATAGCTGTAAATTCGATCTCCAGTGTTTCCACTTTATTTGTATATATATTTATATGGTGCTCATTTCACGAGCATCAGGGAAGCATCAGTAATTTTATAAATAATAGACAAACTAGAGTTTTTATTTTCATCAATTTAGGAATAGAAATGTACGAAAAATAGAAAATTACAAACTAATGCAAAAATTTTTTAAAGACAATGACAAATCAAATTTGTTATTTGAAATGGTAATTTTTTGAGCTGGAAAAGGGAGGGGGAATTCTGTCGCACCGTACCCCTTTCCTAGCTTTACGATTTTTTCACAAAAAATGTCAAAATTATTTCATTTGGAAATTTATGATCAAGAAGTCTTTTCGATTCATGCATCAACTTTGAATTATGTTGGAGGAAGAAGTTCTTCTATTTAAAAAAGATGTTTTAAATATTACGAATTAGCATAGCTGCCATAATTTTCAAAAAAGTTTATTAATATTACAGATTGAGCGATTTGTTTTAAACCAACACATCTATTCTATTCTAATATTAACTTTAAATTATAAGAATATGAACATTTTTACCATAAAAATAGATTTCTAATATAATATGAATAGCGATAACTTCCTTACTCTTGAATAAAATGTAATAATATTATAGGTCAATGGATTCGTCTCGAACCAAGGAATATTTTATATTCCTGCATTAATTTTGAATTATATAATTAAAAAAATTTTTACGATAATAAGCGCATTCTCAAATTTTATGCATTACCATAGCTTTCTTACTCTTAAGTCAAATGTACTAATATTATAGGTCAATCGATTTGTCTCAAATCAACACATCTTTTCTATTCTTGCATCAATTTGAATTATAAGAATGGGAAAATTTTTACCGTAAAACTCAATTTTTATTATAATATAAATAAGCATAACGTCCTTACTCTTTGATAAAATTTTTTATTATTACAGGTCAATCGATTTGCCTCGAATCGACACATCTTTTCTATCCTTACATAAACTGTAATTTATGGGAATGAGAAAATTCTTACTACAAAAATCGATTCTTTATAGAATATAAATAGCTATAACTTCCTTACTCATTGATAAAATGTTATAATATTATTGGTCAATCGATTCGTCTCGATCTGGAAATCTTTTGTATTTCTGCATTAATTTTGAATTATGTAATTGAAGAGATTTTCACGATAAAAAACCCTATTCTTAAAATGTATGCATTACCATAGCTTTCTTACTCGTTAATTAAATGTATCAATATTATAGTTTAATCAATTTGACTCGAATGGACACATCTTTTCTATTCTTGTGTCAACATAAAGTGATGAGAATGAGAAAATTTTCACTACAAAAATCGATTTTTAATTTAATATAAATGTGCATAACGTCCTTACTTTTTGATAAAATTTGTTAATATTATAGGTGAATCTATTCATCTCGAACCATGGAATTTTTCATATCCTTAAATTAACTTTGAATTATGTTAATGAAAAAAGTTTTACTATTAAAAATCGTATTTTTTAATATTATGCATTACCATAGCTTTCCTACTCTCTTATGAAAGTTATCAATATTATAGGTCAATCGATTAGTCTTAAATCAACACATCTATTCAATTCTCACATCACCTTTCAATTATGAGAATATGACAATTTTTAATGTAGAAATATATTTCTAACATAATATAAATAGCGCTAACTTCCTTACTCTTTATTTAAATGTACTAATATTATAGTTCAATCAATGTGATTCAATCAATTTGCTTTTCCATTCTTCAATAAAATGTATCAGTCTGACAGATTTATTAATTTGTCTCGATTTAAAAAATCTTTTCTATTCTTACTTTAACTGTAAATTATGGAAATGAGGAAATTTTTACTACAAAAATCAATTCTTATTAGAATATAAGTAGCAATAACTTCATTACTCTTTGATAAAATTTATCAATATTATAGGTCAATTGTTTCGTCTTAAATCAACGCATCTTTTCTATTTTTGCATTAACTTTAAATTATGAGAATGAGAAAATTTTTACTGTGAAAATCGATTTTTAATATAATATAAATAAGCATAACGTCCTTACTCTTTGATAAAATGTTTTATTATTACAGGTCAATCGATTTTCCTCGAATCGACACATCTTTTCTATTCTCACATCAACTGTAAATTATGGGAATGTGAAAATTCTTACTACAAGAATCGATTCTCAATAGAATATAAGTAGCCATAACTTCCTTACTCATTGATAGAATGTTATAATATTATAGGTCAATCGATTCGTCTCGATCAGGAAATCTTTTATATTTCTGCATTAATTTTGAATCATGTAATTTAAAAAATTCCCACAATAAAAAACCCTATTCTTAAATTTTATGCATTACCATAGCTTTTCTACTCGTTAATAAAATGTATTAATATTATAGTTTAATCAATTTGACTCGAATGGGCACATCTTTTCTATTCTTGCGTTAACATTAAATGATAAGAATGAGAAAATTTTCACTATAAAAATTGATTTTTAATATAATAAAAATGTACATAACGTCCTTGCTCTTAGATAAAATGTGTTAATATTATAGGTAAATCTATTCATCTCGAACCATGGAATCTTTCATATCCTTAAATTAACTTTAGATTATGTTAATGAAAAAAATTTTGGTATTAAAAATACTATTTTCAAATGTATGCATCACCATAGCTTTCCTACTCTTTTATGAAATGTATCGATATTATAGGTCAATCGATTGGTCTCAAATCAACACATCTATTCTATTCTCACATAACCTTTTAATTATGAGAATATGACAATTTCTACCACAGAAATAGATTTCTAACATAATATAAATAGCGACAACTTCCTTACTTTTTATTTAATTCTTCTAATGTTATAAGTCAATCAATTTGATTTAATCAATTTGCTTTCCTATTCTTTAATAAAATGAATCAGCATGAGAAAATTCTTACTACAAAAATCGATTCTTATTAGAATATGAGTAGCAATAACTTCATTACTCTTTGATAAAATGTATCAATATTATAAGTCAATTGTTTTGTCTTAAACCAACGCATCTTTTCTATTTTTGCATCAACTTTAAATTATGATAATAAGAAAATTTTTACTACAAAAATCGATTTTTAATATAATATAAATGTACATAACGTCCTTACTCCTTGATGAAATGTGTTACTATTATAGGTCAATCGATGTGCCTCAAATCAACTTATCTATTCTATTTACACATTAACTTTAGATTATGAGAATATGAAAATTTTTACTATGAAAATAGATCTCTTATATAATATAAATAGCGATAACTTCCTTACTCTTTGGTAATTTGTGTTAATATTATAGAAGAATCGATTCACCTCGAACCAAGAAATTTTTTATATTCTTACATCAACTTTAAGTTATGTAATTGAAAAAATGTTTACTATAACAAACCGTATTTTCAAGTTTTATGCATTACCAAAACTTTCGCACTCTTCATTAAAAAATATCAATATTATAGGTCAATTAGCTTGACTCTAATCAACACATCTTTTTTATTTCGGAATCAATTTTAAATTATGAGAATGGGGAAACTTTGACTGCAAAAATCGATTTGTAATATAATATATATGTACATAACGTCCTTACTCTTTAATAAATGTGTTAATATTATAGGTTAATCGATTCAACTCGCAATAAAAAATCTTTTGTAACATTATATTAACTATGAATTATGTTAATAAAGAACGTTTTGCTATTAAAATTCGTATTTTCAATTCCTACTCTTTTATAAAATTTATTACTATTATAGGTCAATCGATGTGCTTTGAATCAACACATCCTTTTTTTTCTCACATTAACTATAAATTATAAGAAAATGAAAATTTTTACTATACAAATATATTTCTTATATAATATAAATAGCGATAACTTCTTAACTCTTCAATAAAATGTATCAATAGTATAGGTCAGTCCATTCGATCCGAATCAAGATATCTATTCTATCCTGACAGCAACTTCAAATTATAAGAATATGACAATTTTTGCTATAAAAATAGATTTCTTATATAATATAAATATCGATAACTTCCTTACTCTTTACTAAAATGTGTTAATATTATAAGTTAATCAATTCACCTTCAAACTAAGGAATCTTTTATATCCTTACATCAACTTTGAATCATGTTAATGACAAAAGTTTTACTATTAAAAATTGTATTTTTAAATATTATGCATTACCATAGCTATTCTATTTTATCGTAAAATGTATCAATATTATAGGTCAATCGATTCGTCTTAAATCAAGGCATCTTTTCTATTTTTGCATCAACTTTAAATTATAAGAATGGAAAAATTTTTACTATGAAAATCGGTTTTCAATATAATATGGATGAGCATAACGTCCTTACTTTTTGATGAAATGCGCTAATATTATAGGTCAATAAATTCATGTCGAACCAAGGATTTTTTATTTATTTTTGCATCATCTTTGTATTATGTTAATAAAAAAATTTTCGCTTCAAAAGTCTCTATTTTCAAATATTATGCATTACCATAACTTTCCTATCCTTTAATAAAATGTATCAGTATTTCAGGTCAATCGATTCGTTTAGCATCGAGACATCTTTCATATTCTCACATCAACTGTAAATTATGGAAATAAAAACATTTTTACTACAAAAATTGATTCTCAATAAAACATAAATAGCAATAACTTCCTAAAAACCTTTGATAAAATGTACTAATATTATAGGTTAATCGTTTTGTCTCAAATCAAGTTATCTTTAATATTTCTACATTAATTTTGAATTATGTAACTGAAAAAAGTTTTACTATAACAAACCGTATTTTCAAGTTTTACGCATTACCATAGCTTTCGCACTCTTCAATAAATGTATCAATATTATAGGTCAATTAATTTGACTCGAATTAACACATTTGTTCTATTCTAGGATCAATTTTAAATTATAAGAATGGAAAATTTTGATTACAAAAATCGATTTTTAATATAATTTAAATGTACAAAACGTCCTTACTCTTTGATAAAATGTGTTAATATTATAGGTTAATCGATTTATTTTGAACCTAGAAATCTTTTATATTCTTACATCAACTTTGAATTATGTTAATGAAAAAAGTTTCAGTATTGAAAATCTTATTTTTAAATATCCTTCATTTTCATAGCTTTCCTACTCTTGAATGAAATGGATCAATATTATAGTTCAATCGATTCGTCTCGAATCAACACGTCTATTTTATTCTCACATTAACTCAAAGTTATGAGAATATGAAAATTTTTACTATGAAAATAGATTTCTTATATAATATCAATAGCGATAACTTCCTTACTTTTTCATAAAATGCAATAATATCATAGGTCAATCCATTCGTCTCGTACCGTGGAATCTTCTATGATCTTGCAAATTTTTAAGTTTTCTTAGTGAAAAAAGTTTTGCAATAGAAAGACGGTTTTTCAAATAATATAAAGTGCTAGAAAAAAATGCAATAAATATTTTTAAATAGATTGATGGTTACAATAAATTTCATTTAAAAGTTACTTCACCGCACATTTAAGGTCTCTCTAAATGTTTAAGAAGTTCAGACAAAAAATCAAAAATAATGTTTATTTAATAAATACTTATACTTCAGAGTATTATTAATTAAATCAGGGCAGTAATTTAATAAAATGCAAAAGTTTCAAACATTTTGATATAGGTAGAACTGGCAGGAGATTAAAAACAAGAATTTCTGAACACAAAGAAGACTGTGAATTTGGGATTTTAATAAAGGTTTGCCACAAAATTCTCAAATTTTATTTATTATTTTGAATTTAAATTTGAAAATTAATAAAAAGTTTTCGAACTATTATGAAATAATGCCACGTTTTTACTAAAAATTTTATCTTGCAATTCAAATCCTATTTATTTTCTCTCTCTTCATACTTTGAATTTGTAGTTTTTGCCTGATTGAAGTCTCTTTAATTTATAAGACTTCATACAATGTTCATGATTTTGTCACGACTCATAATTGACTGAAATTTGCATTTTGACTTGGTTTTTACAATCTTATAATTATTTGAAATTTGATTTTTCTTTTGCAAAAAAAAAATTTTAATTCGTACAATTTGTATAGATTTAGATGTAATTGATATTATTTAATAAAACCTTTGAAAATAAGAGAAGAAGTTGCTGAAACGTGAGGAATTTTAAAATAAATACGATTTAACCAATATCTCTGCTTGTTTTTATTTCTATGTTCTTTTTTAATTACTATAGTTTGTCAGTCAAAGCTTGATCTTATTTGGATTTCCATATCTTTTTCTTATTTAAATAAACTTTTTTCTATAGCAGTTGTAATTTAAAAAGCACAACTATACATACAATTTGATAATTTATTATCAGTATCTTTATTTGAGGTATAAGGGGACGTTATATTGTCAAATTCAATGTTTATGTGACTTTTTGTTATGAGATTTGATCGGTTGACCGGGTATTCTGTTATTAGAGAGAGGGCAGAGGAGAAACAGGGTTGGTGATTGTGCCTCGAGGGTAACAGGACAGGGGTAGAAAATGAAAGAGTAAAGTATTTCAGTACTACCACAGTAGATATAAAACTTCCTGCACAAGACGGAAGATCGATCCCTCTTGGTGGAAATATCTCGTAACTCACTTCAGTAAGCTCTTTAGGAAACAGGAAATTGTTACTTCTCGGTGAAACAGGAGGGAAAATGATCGATAGGTGACTTCGATACCACGCAATTCTTCATGTTAGTACAAATAGACAGAGGATCTAAGACTCGCTTGAGTAAGCTTTGCAATCAACGAAAGCTTAGTAGAGTGCTTAGCCTTCTTTCTGTCCAATATCTCGAATTTTTTTTACACTATCTCTAAGTCCAGCAATTACGATCAGAAAATCTTGCACAACCCAGGTGTTGTCTTTTCCGCAAGATAAAGTATCTTTTTTTCTATTTATAGCTTACCGGTTTTCAAGTATATTTTTCATGGAAATATCAGTTTAGTCTACAAACACTTTCAATCATTCTCCTGTTTAAACGTATTCTTCTTTTTGACATTAAGTAATAGAAGCAACAAGTATTTATAGTTCAAACAGCAAAATGCTGAAAAATAAAATCAACAAAACATGCCAGGCAAACTTATACCCTTTAAAGTTTTGTTTGAATTTATACTCTTAGCAGTGATAGGTTATTACCAAACTTATAGTATCCTAAAGTAATAAGACGCACTTTTTAGTCATTTTCATGAAAAACGGCTTTAAAAATCTACGCACGTTACATCGAACGCGATGTAAAAAAAAACTTCCTTCTAGTATATAAAATGTTCCAAAACCTAAAAAAAAATCCAAAATAGGGTAACAGAATCAATAACCAAGGAGGAAGTGTTTGTCGAGGAAGCAATGAAATATGTTATTTTTTCAGCCAAAGTTATCAAATATGTCGCAATTATGTTCCTAAATTTAAAAACTTTAGCTTTCGTGCAAGAATATTGAAAATGGTAAGGATTTTATCTTTGACCTCAGACAATAGGATACCCCTCTGTAATTGGTTCTGCTACCCTATCAGTATTACATTCTGAAAAGAATTTGATATTGTAAAAAAAATTTTAGTTACAAAAAAGATAACGCATTTAGTTTATAGGATGTTATCTATATAGAATGCCAAATTAAACAAAAAATTAAGTGAAACAAACAGCATATTTTTCATTTTAAACGTCTTAAATTTTTTTTACACATTATAAAAGAATACCGTGAAACTCAGCAGAATCCGAAAAGAAAATAAGAATATCTGAATTTGAACAAAACTATAAAATTTTGAAAATAAAATTCGCGATTTTTAAAAATAGAAGTCAACATTCAAAAAACCAGTAAATTCGTAGACATTTTCTTTCTCTAATCAAAAAAATACGTGTTTCCTTATTTTCTTTGAAACCCAAATTTGCTTGTTTGATAATGTATTTAAAAAATTGTAAATACAAAGAATAATTATATAATTATTAATTCACAATCAATCATTACTAAAAGCTCTCCTCTAAAGTGCTTGAAACTAAAATTTACTTTTTTATTACAATTAATTAGTATTTCAGTAGCGCTTTTGGGGATTGATTTTAAATAATTTTTTGTTTGTTGACTGCTTTATTGATTTAATTATTTTAAACTCACCCAATATAATATAATTAAAAATCCTTACAATAAGTTTAAAACTGTACTTGTGCACCGGCCGAAGAACGAAGAATGAAGCAAGAAACTTTTAGTCTTGAAACCTTGAAATGTATTCGTGAAACGCATTCTCTGGTTCATTGGTCAAATGATTAGCAACTTCAAAAGTTCACTCCACTAAACCTAACGGTCAAAAAGGTGCTAATTTGTGATTCATTCTTGTTTTACTTACTTTTCTAATTTACAGCATTTGACTTGAAATTATTTCCTTTTTCTTTTAATTCTTCAGGTGATTTATCTAAATTATTGAAAAATGTGACAATTTAGAGCGATAAAATATGTAACTATGCGTTATTATATTATTAAAAATGTATATAAAAAATAATTTAAATTGTGGACTCTAGAAGCACCAATAAATGTTTCTCGCTTATAGAAAATTTAATTGCGCATTTTTTTTTCTTGATAAAAACATTACGTCTGCTGCCGTTTTCAAAATATACCCGAAAACTCCGGTTTCAAAAACAACGCATTTTTTACTTTTTTACATCAACTTCTTCATGATGTTTTGCGACTGGTAGAGCAAAACAAATATTAACATTTTGTCTAAAAACAAATGTTATACATTTTTAACAGACATTGCTTAAATTAATTATATACATCTTTGGACTTATAAAAAGTCGAGATAATTTTGATTAACAAAGAGCTTTCAGTCAGAAAGTCGTTGAAAAAACCTTTTTTACGGAAATAATTATTAAGAAAAATTTTTAATAGAAAACCAGAAAGCTCTTATTTTAGTAAGTTTAATTTCTAACGGATTTTGATGAATGTTTTTCAAAGAACCGTAAGCCTTTCATATATGACGAACGACTTTTAATGCATTATTTCGCCAAAAGCAACATTTTTGTTAATTAAGAAATAAATGTTTTGGTTCTTATTCAACTTGTCAATTATGCTACTTTTTTAAGTTTTTAAAATTTTAAAAAAGGTCTTAAAACAGTGTAATAACTATATAGAAATAATGTATAGTGTCTTGAAGTAGGACGGAAAAATTGTTTATGATGTTTATTAACAAATAGTTCAACAAAAGTAATTTTTTTCTCATTTGCGAAAATTAATTGTTAAGTTTATTTTCTTTGCACAAAATAAGAGAATTTTAACGTAAGACTAAGATTTAATAATAGTACCTCTTCTTTTTTCAATTATGTGAACAATTTTTGTAAAAAATCCGCAGTTTGACAATGTATGAATATATATTTTTCAAAGTTCGTCTTTTTTTGGATTAAAATTTCTCTACATAATTTAAAAGTTAATTTTTATTGGAAGAATTTCATCTTTTTGTTCAAAAATGAACTGTTTGTTTAAAAAGGGATCTGTTTCGGTTAAAGATTCAACTTTTTTGTTATAATGGGCCTTTATTATTTAATTTAATTGCTTTTGATTAAAAATTAAAAAATTTCCTTGATTAAAATATCAAATATTATTTTTTTTTGAGAGTTCATTGAAAAGAAAGACAAAACTTTAGTATGTGACTTCTAATTCATATCTAATTTTGATTTTTTTTTTAAATTGTTTAACTAAAAAGGTGCAACTTAGATTAGTGACCGTGTTCAGATTTCAAAAACATATTTTTTTCATTATCCTAATGCATATGACAAGAAAAGAAAACTTGAATCAATTATTCACGACTAATTCACGCAAACCTTGTACTAGACACCTGTCAGCATGAACTTTTGTTTCAGACTGTCAGTTATTAATAGGAAAATGATTGACACGCCGTATGGTGAACTCCTAAATCGCATTAACCCTGTTTAATTTACTTTCGCTTCAATGTCATTCAAACCTGTCGCTGAAGCAAAGAAGAATTTGCCTCATTTATTGAATCATATAATAACATTATCATATTATTATTATTATATTATATGATTATAGAAGCACAAATGATAAGAATTTATGATACGATATTATAAGGTAATTGAAACTACAAAATCAATAGTATTGTGGAAGATATTTTTGATTTTATGGAATTAACATTGGAGAACATGTCAATTTGAAAACGTTTAAATTTTAAATATATCCAAATTGTAGAGTTTGGATAAAGGCTTGTCCACAAACTACGCAAACTATAAGCTTCGATAGTGAATCAAGA
>JAUELO010000085.1:2911678-2921735 GCA_032357855.1 Amphibolips quercusostensackenii | reverse complement strand
CAAATATTATAAAATTGTCAAAACATCTACAATTAAAGTAACTGTTAAATTTTTTTTTATTTCAGAATAAAAAGAAATATAATTTGCTCGAGGCTCTATCGGCCTCAATTATATCTACAAATTTGCGCGCCTCGCGGGCTTACGCTCGCTTTGTAAGCTTTATCGCATTTACATGCTTTTGGTTTAATTACTTTAGTTTTAAATGAAGAGGAAAACTAATTTACTTGAGGCTCTATCGACCTTAAGGAATACATTCTTAACCGGACACTCGCGCTTCGCGCTCGATATTTGATTTTAAAATAATTCAAACCTCGCGCTTCATGCTCGGTTCTGTGCACCGTATAATATAAAAAAAAAGTTTAAAAAAATTGCAGCTCACCGCACGCGATTTGGTTGTCGCGCTTCGCGCTCCAAAGTACATTGATCGTGAGCTTTGCGTTCCGTGTTATATGTATTTCATATATGAATGACTAAATTTGTATTTGATTTCAAATTTAATTTAATTTTTAACAAAATAGAGGAATTTTAAAACAAATAATTGAATTTCAAACTGAAGAAGGTAAATTTTCAACCTAACATGGAATAATTAAGTTTTCAGTTAAAAAAATAAATTTCTACCGAAAAAAATAGGTAAATTAAAAAAAGAGAGTTTCCAACTCAAATAATGAATCATCAACCACAAAGATTAATTATCAACAAAGTAGTTTCACCTTTTTATAAGTACTTTAAGTCGCAAACAAAAAAAATGAATTCCCAAAGAAAATATAATGGTTGATATTCTAACCAAGAAATATTTTAAGTTTATTCTGAAAACATTTGAATTCCACCAAAAAAAGACAAATTATTAGTGTTTTTGAGTACTACTAAGAAATGTACATAGAATTTTTAAATCTTGAAAAAACCGTTTTCAAAGATTTTGAAGATGCGCTGACTTTTTGAATTTTCATTCAAAATGTCTGGCTGGTTCTTAGGAAATACCTAAACATAATTTAGGCGAATCATTTTATTAGTTAAAATGTTATTTTAGCTTTGTCGTTTTTCCAAAACGTTAATTTGTTTTTTTTTGAATGTATTCTTATGATAAAAATATATTACAAGTTTTTTCATCTTTTTTGAATGCATAATTTTTGTTTATTTATCTGTTTTGATACCTTGCGTTGTTTCTCCAAAAATTTGACTTTTTTATTGTCAATGTTATTTTCAGGAATAAAACAAAAACTAAGCATTCTATCAAAATATGAATTATGACAAATATGTAGCTCTTTTTTAGTTTAACAATTTCTGTCTCCTTTTTTTTCTTAGCTTGTGTTGTTTGTCTAAAAATTTAATTTTTCTATTTTTAATGCTGTTTTTTACGAATAAAACAAAAACTACACGTCGCATCAGAAAGTAAATAATAACAAATTTGTAGTTTTATTTTGGTTGAATAATTTTGATATAATCTTTTTTTGTCGTATCTTGCATAGTTTAACTGAAAAATGGAATTTTTTATTTTTGATTATTTTTTGTGCAATCAAAATTAGAATTTTCGATCTCTCAGAAAAATTCAAAAAGTTGTTATGATAATTTAATTGATTGTTCAAAATACAACTTTTTTCTTTCTTCAACTTGTTTACATATCTTGCGCTGTTTGGCTTGAAATGATCATTTTTATTTGTTTCTTTTTGGATTTTGAAAATGCTATAACTCCGGTAATTTTTTTTACCGAGAAAAGTCATAAGAATAAATTGTTCATATTTTTAAGTATTACTTATAAACGTACATAAAATGTTTAAATATTAAAAAAAAGGATCTCAACAATTTTCAAAATGTGCTCACTTTTTTGAAAATTTATCCAAAATAGCTGGCTAACAAACTTGACCTTTGGTTTTTGACACTCAGAGAGTATACCAAAGGCCAATCTAATAGATGAATTTTTCGAAAAGTTATCGTACTTAGAGACAGACAGGCATACGTACAGACAGACATTCATACAGACAGACACATTCGTAAAAACTTGTTTTTTAGGTTCAGGGGTTCTGAAAACGTGTACATTTGACAAAAACCGGGGGGGTCAAATTTTACCCAAATCTAATACCTTCTCTGATGAGAATGTAAAAAGATAAGTTTTAAGAAAAAATAGAACAGTTATATTTGCTGAAAAAAAATAATTCCAAAGCAGAAAAAGAACGAATTATCTACCACCTGAATTCAAGCAAAAAATATGAATTTTCAATAAAACAGTTATATCCCTAGCCAAATAGATCCATTTAACAAACAAGAATAATTTTTTACGCGAATAGTCGATTTTTTCACAAAATAGTTGAGTTTTGAAGGTGAAAAGTCCAATTTTTTAGAAAACAGTTGAATTGTAAACAGAAAAATAAGAATTTTCAAACGAGAAGTTAATTTTTAATTCAGGAAGATGAATTTACAACAAAATTTTTAATTTTAAACTACGAATAATAAACTTTAAGCCAAAGATGGAATCCTTAAATTTTCAGTTAAAAAAATAATTAATAAGACTAGCTGTGAATTTGATCTCAAATGTTTCCACTTTATTTGTATTTATATTTATATGATGCTCATTTCACGAGCACTTTGCTTACCGTTTTTTTTTCAAAAATTGTTAGAATTATTTTATTTAAAAATTGATGATCAAAAAGTCTTTTCGTTTCATAAATCAACTTTGATTTATGTCGATGAAAAAAGTTTTTCTGTTTAAAACAGATGTTTGAAATATCACGAATAAGCATAACTTCCTTGCTCTTCAATACAGTGTGTTAATATGATAGGTCACTTGGTTTGCCTGGAATGAAGAAATTTTTTTCGTTCTTGCATTAATTTTGAATTATGTTGAAGAAAAAAAGTTGTACCATGAAAACCCATTTTTCTTTAATATTATGCATTACCATAGCTTTTTTACTCTTCAATAAAATGTATGAATATTATAGGTCAATCGATTTGTCTCGAGCCAAAGAATCTTTTTTATTCTTGCATCATTTTTAAATTATAGTGATAAAAAAGTTTTACTATAGAAAAACAGGGTTTAAAAATATTATAAAGTGCTACATGAAAATGCAATAAATATTTTTATAAATCCTTCGGTCAATTTCAAGGTACTACCGATGAAAATAAGCCCTCCAAATTTCATCAATTCATCTGCAACCGTTTTAAAATTGTCGTGTTCACAATCAAGTGTAACATACACACATCCAAACATCCATACACACACATCCACATATACATTAACTCATACATCACACATGCATCCACACATACATCCACACATACATCCATACATACACACATCCGGCCAATTGCTTAGAAAATTGTATCAGACATTTTTAAATTGAGGAACTATCAATTAATTAAGTTTAAAATTTTTCGAAAATATTACTTTTTAAAGTTTCCCCTATGAGGAAGCAAAAAGCATTCCCAACTAGCTAAATTCAACCAAAAAAGAAAACTTTTTAACAAAACAGTTAAATTCTTAACCAAAATAATAATTTTCTACAAGAAGGATTACTTTTCCATCCAAATAGACGGTTTTTCAACAAAATACATAAATTATAGTTCTACATTAATTCCGAGAACAATTTCTTAAATTTTGTCATGTGAACACGACACAATCCCTTATACAATTAGTAATTTTTATATCACTTTTTTTAGTTACGTTCTTTAATTTCATTTCCGTGCAATTTTATATTATCTTTTATAATTGTAAGAAATCCCCTGCAATCTATGTAATCTATGTAATCTCGAGTAATCCTCGTAATCTTGTGTTATATTACATATGTAATCCTATGTTATCTCGTGTAATGCCATGTAATTTTGTGGATTCCTATATGTAATTTTGTATTATCTTATGCAATATTGTGTCATTCCATGCAGCCCCATAAAAATGCATGCAATCTTATTTGATCCTTTATTTTGAATTATTTAGATAATACTTATAGATTGACTAGAAGAATTTGTAATATCTACAAGGGTTAACAATCATCATATTATTTATAGTGTGTAATATAAAAAGCATTGTCTATAATCATATTTTCATTAAAATATTGACATCCATACCGGTTATATGTATGCATTATATATTTTGAATAATAAGGAATTGATATCTTACCAAAAACGTCTACGATGCAAAAACCTTTGCCAAGTGAAAAGTTATCAGTGCAATAAACATAGTTTTCGAAAAAAAAATTTGCTAAATGATTTTAAAGAAATATTAATTTTGAAATTCATTGAATTAGACAAATTGTAAAACTTTTAGTTTGCATTGAAAGGAAAAAAATTATAAAAACTTTGCAAAATTATTTTGATTATTTAAAAAAGAAAGGAAACAATCTAGGCAAGTTTTTATAAATTTTTCTCTTCTAAATTATTCTTGATGTTCCTATAATTTTTATAATTTATTCAAATTTAATCAAATTCAAAATATGTAATTCTTATTGCAGCAAAATATGTAGAATCTTATATGATAACCGCAAGTTTGAAAATTGTAGCTATTCGATTTGAATTAAGCTTAAGGATTTAAGAAATATTTAGATAAAAATTTTAGTGAATTATATTTCTAATTTTATTTTCCATCACAAAAAAGCACTAATCTTTAGAACCTAAACTAAATACATGTCTAAGTACACATGTTATATGACAAATAAAATCAGGGATCAAACAAACGAAAACGTGTTGCCCTTCCTTACAGAAGTTCTTAAAGCAGAAACCTGAAAAACTTTCTTATGGATTCTTAGATGTTTTGTTAGCAAATTTTACCTTTGTGTACACTGGCTTATATTCTCACAAAACGGACGTCATATCGATTGTAAAAAATAGCCTATACACATTATATCATTTTTTAATCTTTAGGTATTTTTTATTTTTTAGTTTTAGCCATACGTGTTGCTGTCATAATTTAAGAAGAAATTCAGTAAAGAAAAGAGACGAGGATAAGCCAGTTCGCAATCTTCTTTCATGTGATGTGCTAAGTCATAATCGTCTGTACTTTTTTTCGTTTTGATAGGGTTACTGAAATCAAACAATTCAATTACTAACTTTCTTAATTTATAGACGAAATTTATAAAATGTGTAAATCCTCACCTAAGAACGACTCGCAGGAGGTCTTCGATTAGTGATTCACCGGGAGGATTTAATAGTATTTTAGCTTCACAAATTGTTCTGAGAATGCAAATTTTGCCTGGTAGGTCATAGGTCCTGAAGAACGAAATACATTTTTTATAATATTTTCAAAGAAAGACTTGAACAAAAATTTTTAATTTTCATTATTGTAATGTTATTTAATAAAATCAGAAATTATAAATTTTCAAGTTCACTTACTTTTCCAAGGCCAATTCTAGAGCAGAGTATAATTCTCTACGATGACGACGATTTTTCCAAAAAGGCTTACGATAATTCTTTTTCTTCATTGTGTATTTTAGCCTTACTTTCGATTCCTCTATTGTTTCCGTCTTTGGTTTATCAGCTGCACTTGGTATTGCCCAAATAACATCGAGTTCGTGGAGTTGATTCCAAGTAAATTTTTTTATTGGAATAGACTTCACTGCCGATAATGTCATCTATAAAATGAAGTTTAGAATTATTTTTTGTGTGAAATGTCTTCATTAGGGTCTTTGTGAAAAAATAAATTTAAACGTTATGATTTAAATAGATTTGATTTGAAACTTTCTGATATGAAATAAAAAAAGCACTTTGATGTCATACAGAAACATACCACGAACGCACTTCCTTTTGGAAATATCAACGCTCTCTTCTTTATTGTATGAATATTCCGTGACTTCGAAAAAAATTTATATAACTCTGTATCATTTTTAGACACTTCATATTGCAAACTAAAACTGACAATTACAAAAATGAACAAACTTTTAAATATAGTTTCCATGTCAATACAGCAGGCTTCTTTGTGGCGATTTTAAGACGTTCGGGAAGAAATTGAAGTCATCCTTTAAGAAAACCAGAAATATGGCTTTTCTTAACGGAAGCATATTTGTAACAGTGTGACAACAATTATCGAGTTATGGTGATATTTATCTATACGTTAGACAAATGTCAAACCTCATGTTTCACTCAAAATTGAACTGGTTTTACTGCTCCACATTGGGTGGTACTGCTTTAGCATCAGGTGAAATGAACGTATAATATTGAATTTAATTTCATACAGAAAAAAAATTATTATAGAAGATAATTAAACTAGCTTAAAAAGCTAAAATTTTCTGGTAAAATGAGCATTTTTTGATGCGGATTAAAATGTACTTTATTGTTCAAAGCCTTTTGTGTACAGTTTTGTATTGTATTTCCACATTACATTTTTTTAAATTGAAGAAACAAAGCTCCGGTTTTTAAAGAACTTAAGAATTGAATATCAATGATGATGAATTTATATTTTAGAACAAATTAAGAAAGGTACGTATTTTTCATATAAAACTCTACAAAGCTTTGTGGTATTTAAAATATTAGTGGAATCTTGAGGATCAACCATTCATCTGTTCATAGAACCAACCATCCTTCTCAGCCGATAATCTTCAGAAATCCTTTTAAAGTGAGGGAAATCTTCACCTGTTCCTACATCTCTGAAAATAATAAACTTCTATGTATAAAGTACCATGAATAGATAACAAAATGTTTTTATAGTTAAAGGCATTAATATTTTTGTGCAGATATAATATTGTTCAACATTTTATGAAGAAAATTTTAGTGGAGTATTGTGACTAACACGTGATTTTAAATTTACGACTGAATTATATCATTCAAAATTGAAAAATTTAAAGTTAAAACATAAGTTTTGAAAATTTCAAACTAAAGCTTTCAAAATATTTTTTAATTTGTTGACATGCTGTAATTAGATCCTTAAAAAAATTTCTTTTTACATTTAAAAAAAAGTATCATTCCTGAAAAATTTTCTGGAAATTCTATTAAAATTTACATTTATTCTTTAAAATTCTTTACCAGTTTGAAAAATCTTTTGAATCTATAGAATTAACTAAAATTTTATACATTTTTCATAAATTATTCAATATATTTTGTAACCTCTCCAAATCTGCTGAACACTCTGCTTTAATTTAAATTTTTGACAATCCTCCAAATATTTATTATAAATCAATAGAAATTGTTATAGAATGAATACTCATTCCTAAAGCTCCTACTTGCAATTGTTTAAAATGTTCTAGAATCTTCTAGTTTACGACGAAGAATCCAGACTTTGCGGAATCTCTCTATTGTGAAGAGAATACAGCTTCCAAGTATTTACGACACAATAAAGCTAAAAAATTCTTTTATATTTACGCGCCTGAAACCTCTCTTCCATTAAAAAATTTATTAATAAAATATGTTATTATTCTGTGCAGAATTACTGATCCGAAAATAATAATAATCTCGGTACTCTTCATATAATTGGGTTTTATTTTTTTCTGCTTGAGCGAAATGAAAATAATTCTAAAGGATGGAGAAAAATAAGGTAAAAGAAGGGCATACTGTTACAGGTTTTTCTGCGGAATTAGAATTTCCCGATTCAACTGGATTTATCGAAATGGAATTTCTATTTTATACCACTCTGCTCTTTTGCAAAGAAATACCTTTTGTCAGGCCAATACTGATTCTGGACACGAAGGAAATGCTTGCTCGCAATCAACTGCTGATTCGTAAGCTGCTTCGTACTCAGTTTTTGGGTCTATGTGGTAAAAACCCGCTGGCAATCTGAAATATCATTTTATGAAATTAAAACGATATTTTTATTTTTAATATAGGAGTAAAGAATACAAATCTGAAAAATTTGAACACCGGGCAATATTTCTGAAGTAACCTCACCTAAAAAGTAAAATGGCCTAAGAGTGTAATCATGCAAAAGTTCAACAAAAAAAAAAAAAACCGTTAAATTTTGATTCTGTATGTATTATAAAGGGGTCAAGTAAAATAAGGAAAATTATTTTTTTCAATAACGGCTAAACCGATTTTGACGATCGATATATGCGTTGAAGCCACCAGTGAAACTAACAAAACCAAATTTAAATTTTAAAAAATGAAATAAGAAATATGAGTAAAAAATAGTTTTACACATAATTTTCAATAAACTATGTTTTAAAGATATAACCCTGTTAAAAAAAAATCTTAAGATTGTCTACTTGTGTGAGGCACCCCACGTGTATAACGTATAGCGTGAAATAATTGGGCGGTTTAAATAAAGCAAAGTTGTAATTTTCTTTGCCAAAGAACCCGATTTTGTGCAGTTTTTGAAAAAAAATTAATACATTTTCGTTTTTGGTCAATCAATATTAGAGGATGCCCCTCACCCCTCTACTTCCTCGACTGTAACGTATGAGTAAATTTTTTATTTTCAACCCCTCACTCTCTTTCAAAATTACATAAAATTCCCCCTCTAACTGATGATGATTTATTTTGCGACAAACTGGTTGTAATTTTTATTTTTTATTAATTGATTTAATAATTTTTATTTGTTCAAACAATTATTTTTTTACGAATTAAGCGATTTTAAATATCATCAAATATCTTTTAATATCAATCAACTTTGGTCCTTTTTTAGGCTTACAAGAAAGCTGAGATTTTTTTCTTTACAAATCCTGATGTTCATTAGTGTGCCGACAATTATTTATTTGTGAAATTTAGCATTCAGTACTTTTTTAACGACACCATATGTTTTAATAATCGAAAACCATTTTTATATCAGTAAAACATAATTTTGTTTTTTAAAGTTCCGGTAGGATTTTTTTAATGCACTTTTTATTAAACATAAGAATTTGTTTATAAAAAATAATTCAACTTTCAATAACAAATGTCAAAAATTTAATTTCACTTATTTTCGAATTTCAACTATAAGCGATCGTGGACGACCGTGAACGAACATCGACTTCTTGGGGCGCGCCAATGTACTTTATTTCCATAAATAAATAATTATCGTCAATAGTCGTCGATGATGGCCGTTGGTGAAAATAAAAAAAAATTAAATTTTGTTTAAAACTTGTTTTCTGAAAGTAAAATAATAATTTTTTTAAACAAAGCTTACATTTAACAAAAAGGGCTTTAAAAAGACTTTCGAAACTGTAAAAAACAAAAATTTCATTCATTAATATAAAAATGATTTTTAATCGCCAAAGCAGAAGATACCGTCACAAAACTGCTTAGTATCAGCTTTCTTCTAATCCTAAGAAATAATAAAATAAAATAGTATAAATTAAAAAAGTGCAATTTATTTTTGACCTTCATTTTTAATGATTAAATTTTTTTCCAAAAATTCTTATGAACAGTGGAAAGGATCTACAAAATACTCTAGAGACTGTAGAAAACAAAATTTTGCTTAATTGGCATTGAAAGAGTTACAAATCGCTAAAATTGATGGTATCCGCAAAAGAACCAGTAAGTTTACCTTCTCCCCTCGTTAAATATTTTTCCTAATGAAATAATTTATTTCCCATTAATGCAATACAAAAACATTTTTTCGAAGTGTAAGATGAGATATGGGATAAACCTTTTTTTAAAAGTATCACTTGAATTTATTAAAATATGTAACCAAAATTTTGTTTTTAAGAACTTGAATGGTGATGATGATCAGCGCATTTCGAATAAAAAGCATTAATTTGTATTAAATGATTCAAAAGCTAATTATTATTTTTATTCGGGAAAAAGGAGAAAAGACGACCTCTACAGCTCTACTGTTTTATAATTTTAAGAATAATTTTTTTATGGTTGACATTGTTGAAATAATTTTTTTTAAAAATCATTTTAAAACAAATAACCATACTTGAAGATCATTTACTTTTTTTCAAATTAGAAACAGTAGAGATTAAGGTAATGTTTTGCGCCAAAAAAATGCCGCGATTTATTGCAATACAACAATTTAAGAAAAAATAGTAACAAGCGAAAATATGAAAAAATTAAGTTACAAGAAGTGTTGTTAAAACACTTTTTTTCTTTAGTTTAATATAAATTTCATAGATATAACTGGTTTTTCTTTAATAAGACATGATTTATAATATTATTTCAGTTGATTAAATCATAAAAAACTTTTTTATTCCAGAGAACTGATTTTTGGCACAACTACCCGGAGCCA